>PVIY010032024.1:0-29368 GCA_004026745.1 Myrmecophaga tridactyla
GGTGACTCTTAGGCCTAAATTTTAAGTAGACTTGACCTATCCTTTGTGGGGTTAAGTTTCATATGAACAAACCCGAAGACTGAGGGCTCAGCTTATAGCTTTGGTTGTCCGCACTGCTTGTGAGAATATCAAGAATTCAACTTGGGGGAAGTTGAATTTCTCCCCGTTCTCACCATTCCCTGAAGGGGGCTTGCAAATAAAAAATGATTTTTTTAACCTTCATACATAGAAGCAAAAATACTTTAACTGTTGTAAACCTTCAAAAATTAAGACGTGAGATCAAAAAAAGTATATTCCAGGGTGGGCCACGATGGCTCAGCAGGCAGTTTTTGCCTGCCATGCTGGAGACTCGGGTTCAATTCCCAGTGCCTGCCCAAGCGAAAAAAAAACAAAAACAAAAAAAGGATGTTCTAGGGCAGTACAACTGGTGGCTCTGTGGCAGAATTCTCGCTTGCCATGCTGAGACCTGGGTTTGATTCTTGGAGCCTGCCCATGCCAAAAACAAAAAAAAAAGTATGTTCTAGGTTTTATATGTCCATAGCCGATTTACTATTCAACACTAATGGAATATTCATTCCATACACTCATTTATTCCACAAAAATGCACTAAACACCTACAACTACATATGGTGGGAATACAGTAGAGAACAAAATAGATGCAGCACATACTAGTTTGGAGGCTTGAAAGTTGTTCCACTGCATGGAATCTAATAGTACCTATTCAGTATAACTGGAGTGTAACTGGATACTGTTCTAATTATTTCGTCATTTACTCTAGAGACAAAGTTCTCAAATGGTCCAGAACTCTTTCTTTCAGGCTCACTTACCATTACACGCTAGGTATTCCAGGTTACATCACTTTGCATGACTAATTTAGCTCAATAATCTGTCATATGCTGCCATAATAGAATTGTGTAGCTGAAGCAACAATAAATATTGTACATATATTTTTATATTAAAATTCAGTTGTATTCTTTCCATAGCACATTGGTAGCACAAGGGGTAGGGACACACAATTCTTCAAGTACTGTACAAGAACACAAAGGCTCCTAATCCTAAACAAAACAAGCATTACATGGTAAACTGACCAGTTTCTTGTAAGACAGAGAAAACCACACCCTAAAGAACGTGTCCACAATGATGGATCCCTTAGCATTAAGATGTTGGAAGAAGACAAAGCTTTCCATAGAGAAACCACTTTCATGAGGTGATTAGGTGGACTTGAGTTTTGTTTCTGCATCTGTCACTTGGTGAATGAAGATACCAACTTCCGGATGTTCAGTGTTATCCATTTCATACATATATGATGATGCTATTCCAAGAATACTCCCATGATTGCTGAAGGTAGTGAAGCAATGTTAGTGGGATACCAACAGAATGGCAAGCTGCTTTTTGTTAAAGCGATACCAAATATTTACAAACCCATCACAACCACCTGTGACAAATGTATTGCGGATGTTGTGAAAGGAAATGGTATTGACTGGGTATATCTGCTCAGTATTATTTTCCTTTAGTCTGTGACATCTGAAGGCATAGTTCTTCTGTACCTCAGTGCTTGAGGTACAGAAACCTGATTTTTAGCAAAGGGACAATTTTATAAATGCTTACATTAATCAAGCTATCAGAGACAGCTCCATCAAAAGGTAGTTTGTAGCTTTATAATATAAATCTAACTACCAAAGGGACTATACATTCTCAAGCGTCTATCAACAAATACTCTGCTGAATGAAAGCTCCAAAAGAAGCCAAATTATAATCAGATGATTTATTGTTGAACACTGGATTAGAACAGGAAGAGTTAGTTAATATTTGAAGTTAAAGTGATATACAGCTAAGAAAACACACCATTTCTATTGTCAGTAGAAATACATTTGTTAATATACAGAACATTAATATTCTTGGGCCATGGTATTCTCTCTTCTGTGTTGACACTGCCAACCATTTATCTCCAACTCTTTGTTCTCCCCTGTCTTGAATGATCAACACTCTCTGTAATTAACAAAATACTCCTTTATTGATATTCAGTTGTATTTTATATATTCAGTTGTATTTCAGTCAAGTTTTATTCTGGTCTTGGAATCATTGTGACCATCAGAGTCACTACATTAACTCTATTTTAATCCATTTCATGGTTCTCACAATTAGACAGGGGTTATTCATAGTTACTCTCATTTACAGGCAAGAAAAAAATACAGAAGAACTAATTTGCATAGAAAACATCAGAGACCCTCAAATTATATTCAAATCAAAGGTTTTTATGCAGATCAATTGTACTACCTGGCAACATTTGCTACTAGCCGTTGAGTACTGTTATGTATCAAGCCTTATCTTTAATAAAGGGATTGAGATATAGAATAACTGATTTCCCACTTTACAAATGAGAAAATACACACAGAAAGTTAAGTATACTCAAGATCTCATGGCTATCAAGTCAAAGATCCCTTTGTTAAACAATTTACTATCCTGCCATCCTGTCCCCTCAATTTCCATGCATTATACCTGGTAGTCTTTACTAACAAAGTTTCAATAGGAAGGGAGGTTTAAAAAGAGATCATTTTAGTTACCACCCTCCTTTCTAGCCACCCTCCTTTCCCCAATCAGCTAAATGAGCTTTAAAAGAAATAGACTCATATCTTATACAATGCAGACCAACTCAAGAGATGAATGAGTCCAAGCTACCAAATTCTATAAAGGCTCTTGCAGACTCCTCAATTTACATGATCTCCTTACCTTCTACGGTCTTTCCTTTTTCTCTTCAATATTCTTTTCACCTTATGGATCCCACTAAGTCCATGACAATAGGATCCCTAGGAATATAAGGTGGAGGATACAGAACTTCAACAACATTTATGATAGTCCTGCTTTTAAAATAACCTATGAATTAGGGATGCATGAAAATGTTATAGTTATGTGATAGTAATAAAGAGTACATTTATAAGAAATAAAATCATGCTTCATTAAAAATTTCATGTTCAAAGAGGCAGTGTGTTATTTTGGAAAGCACCATGACTTTGAAGTTCAAGTCCTTATGGTATGTAACCTTAGGAAAATTAGGAAACCTTTCTGCGCCTCAGTTTTATATTTATAAAATGGGGCTAAGAATTCATACCTTGTAGAGCTGTTTTGAGGACTTAATGAAATAATAAATGTATGCAAAGCACTTAGCATATTATTTGGCACGAAATGAGGTTCAATAAATGGTGGTGATCTCTGTTACAGTAGCTTGGAAAATTCATGATTTCAATTAAACTCAACAATGTTGCCTAATGACACATCATTAAACTGGACAACATGGACCCTGGGACCCAAAGACAGATCTAAGAGACATTTAGAAAATCTACTGATCATTCAAGGTGCAACAAAGATCACAGGGAATAAGACAACAAAAGAAATTAAATAAGAGGATCACAGCACAACTTCCAGAGGCAATTCAAAAGCAAAATTACTCATTTTACCAACCCTACTTTAAACTTTGTAAGCGAAGTTTATTGTAGGTACTGCTTTCAGAGCCCCACCCAAGAACACAATGTCCTAAAGCAAATAGTACACGTCTCCAAAAACTAAAACATCTAAGCTACCAGGCAATTACTAAAATGTAATAAGTTTCCTAACTTAATTCCTTGATCCTTGGTCTCATTCCCCTAGCTTTTTGTTCTGTACTAATCATCAAATGTTAATAATGATAGCTGGGCTAGTACTTTAATAGCTATTCTGTCTTATATACATTGCCTAGTTAAAATGCATGTCTACATGATTTAAGCCATTATAACAGGCAAGGAAGAGAGATAATTTTGATTAACCTTATTTATTAATGGCCTATTCTGACGAACACAGGTTCTTCTATACATACTAAAATAACAATACATATTAAAATAAAGAATCTAGGCATGGAGATAATCCCAAGTTTAAATGATCACCTATGGCAATTACATATGTGTACACAACTCTTAAGCAGTGAAACTGAAACTATAAAGTCCAAAATAATGGTTGCTACCATGATATCTTTAAAACTATTAGTACCTTGCCAAAATACCTTGTAATGATAACTTATATAGACTAAACATTTGATTCTGGTAAACTGATCTATTCATATGTAATAATATTCTTTAACACTAAATGTTAACTTTTTAAAAATATTTTTATTGAGAAATCGTCACACACATATATTTTATACATGGTGTTCAAGCAATGGCTCACAATATAATCACATAGGTGTGTATTCATCACCATGATCATTTTTTAGAAAATTTACATCACTCCAGGAAAAGAAATGAAAAAAGAAAAAGCTGATACATACCAAACCCCTTAACCTTCCCTCTCACTAAAAACTAAAATTTCCATCTACACAATTTATTTTATACTTTGCATCCACTATTATTTATTTATTATCCATATTTTTTTTACTCATCTTTCCATACCCTGGATAAAAGAAGCATTAGAAAGAACGTTTTTACAATCATACAGTCACATTGTTAAAGTTTTATCTTTGTACAATTGTCTTCAAGAATCAAGGCTACTGGAACGTCCCTTTGGGGGAATGGGGAAAATTCAATTTTCCTATCTGGAGAATTCCTGATATTCTCACAAGCAGTGGGGACAACCAAATCAATAGGCTGAGCCCTCAATCTTGTGGTTTGTTCCTATGAAACTTATCCCCGCAAAGGTTAGGCTAAGTCTACTTAAAATGAGGCCTAAGACTCACCCCCCACAGAACCTCTTTTGTTGCTCAGATGTGGCCTCTCTCTCTCTCAGTCAACATGGCAAGCAAACTCATTGCCCTCCCCCCTCTCTGTGTGAGACATGACTCCCAGGGGTGTAAACCTCCCTGGAAATGTGGGACAAAAATCCTAGAATGAGCTAGGACTCAGTATCAAGGGATTGAGAAAACCTTCACAACTGAAAAGGGGAAGAGAAAAATGAGACAAAATAAAGCATCAGTGGTTGAGAGATTTCAGAGTTGAGAGGTTATGCTGGAGGTTATTCTTATGCATTAGATAACCCCTTTTTAGTTTATGGTGTATTAGAGTGGCTAGAGGGAAGTGCCTGAAACAGCAGAGCATAATGTTCACTCAGCATAATGCTCTAAATGTTCATTAACACTGTTACATGCTTCATGACTTTATTCTGTTTTACAATTACGTAATATTCCATCATACGTATAAGCCACAGCTTGTTTAGCCACTCATCCACTGATTGACATGTGGGCTGTTTCCATCTCTTGGCAACTGTAAATAATGCTACTATAACATTGATGTGCAAATGCCTGTTTGTGTCCTTGCCCTCAGGTCCTCTGAATACCTAGTAATGGGATTGCTGGATCATATGGCAATTCTATATTTAGCTTCCTGATGAACCACTAAACTCCCTTCCACAGCAGTTATACCATTTTACATCCCCAGCAACAGTTGGTAAGTGTGCCTCTTTCTCTACATCCTCTCTAGCACTTATCGTTTTCTGTTTTTTTGATAATGACCATTCTAGTGGGTGTCAGATGATATCTCATTGTGCTTTTGACTTGCATGTCCTTAATAGCCAGTGAAGTTGAGCATCTTTTCATATGCCTTTTAGTCATTTGTATTTCCTCTTCTGAGAAGTGGCCGTTTATGTCTTTTGACCAATTTTTAAAGAAGCTGTTGGTCTTTCCACTGTTGAGTTGAAGAATCTCTTTATATATTCTGGAAACTAAGTCCACATCTGATAGATAGTTTCCAAATATTGTCTCCCATTACATAGGCTGCCTTTTACTGTCTTGGCAAAGTTCTTTGATGCACAAAAGTGTTTAATTTTGAGGAGTTGCCATTTATCTATTTCTTTCTTCAATGTTCATGCTTAGGGTATAAGACCTAGGAAACTGCCTCCTATTACAAGTTTTATAAATATTTATCTGCATATTCATCTATAGATTTTATGGTCTTAGCTCTAATGTTTAAGTTTTGATCCATTTTGAGTTAATTTTTGTATAGGGTATGAAGATATGGATCCTCTTTCATTCTTTTGCATATGGATATCCAGTTCTCCAACTGCATTTATTGAAGAGGCAGCTCTATCCCTGGTGGGCTGGCTTGATCACCTTGTCAAAGATCAATTGTCCATAGATCAGAGGGTCTGTTTCTGAACACTCTATTCTATTCCATTGGTCAGTGTTCTAGTTTGCTAGCTGCCAGAAAGCAATATATCAGAAATGGATTTGCTTTTAAAGGGGGGAATTTAATAAGTTGCTAGTTTACAGTTCTAAGCCGAGAAAATGTCCCAATTAAAGCAAGGCTATAAAAATGTCCAAATTAAGGCACCAAGAAGAGGTTACCTTCACTCAAGAAAGGCCAATGGGTTCAGCATTTCTCTCTCAACTGGGAAGGCATGCAGTGAGCATGGCGACAGTCTGCTAGCTTTCTCTCCCAGCTTCTTGTTTCATGAAGCTCCCACAGGGGTGTTCTCCTTCATCTACAAAGGTCGCTGGCTGATGGTCTCTGTGGTTCTCTCAGCCTCGTGGTTCTGCTTGGCTCTGCTGAGGCTTTCTCGTGGCTCTAAAACGGGACTTTCTCCAAAATGTTTCCACTTTTAAAGGATTCATGGGTGGTGTCATAACTCCATGGAACTAACTGATCAAAAGTTACCACGCACAATTGGGTGAGTCACATTTCCATGGGAACAATCAAAATGTTCCCAGCCAGCAATACTGAATGAGGATTAAAGGACATGGCTTTTCTCAGGTCCACCACAGATTCAAATCAGCACAGTCAGTATATCTATTTTCATGCCAGTACCATGCTGTTTTGACCACTGTAGCTTCGTAGTATTCTTTAAAGTCAGGTAGTATGAGAACTTCCACTTCATTTTTCTTTCTCAAGATACTGTTAGCTATTCAGGGCACTGTTCCTTCCAAATAAATTTGGTTATTCGTTTTTCTATTTCTGCAAAGTAAGTTTTGGGATTTTAATAGGTATTGCATTGAATCTATGAATCACTTTCAGTGGAACTGACATCTTAACTATATTTAGTCTACCAATCCATGAAGATGGTATGCCCTTGATTTATTTAGGTCTTCCATGATTATTTTTAGCAACTTTTTGTGGGGTTTTGTGCATAGATCTTTTGTATCCTTATTCAAATTTATTCCTAAATATTTTGTTCTTTTGCTATTATAAATGGAATTTTTTATTGATTTCCTCTTCAGATTACTCATTACTAGCATATGGAAACACTACGGATTTGGGGTGTGGATCTTGTCCCCTGCCATTTGGCTGTAGATTTTTTGGGATTTTCAACACGTAGTATCATATCATTTACAAACTCGGAGATTTTTACTTCTTCCTTTCTAATTTGGGTAGTTTCTATTTCTTTTTCTTGTCTAATTGCTCTGGTTAGAACTTCCAGCCTAATTTTGAATAACAATGGTGACAGTGGGCATCCTTGTCATGTTCCTGACCTGATAGGGAAAGCTTTCAGATGTTCCCCAGTGATGATGCTGGTAGCTGTAGGTTTTTTATATATTCCCTTTATCATATTGAGGAAATTCCCCTCTATTCCTATCCTTTGAAGTGTTTTCATTCAAAAAAGGATGTTGAATTTTCTCAAATGCCTTTTCTGCTTCCATAGAGATAATAAGGTGGTTTTTCCACTTTGATTTGTTGATATAGTCTATTACATTAACTGACTTTCTTAAGTTGAACCATCTTTGCATACCTGGAATAAATCCCACTTGGTCACGATGGTGTATTAATCTTTTAATGTGCTGCTGGATTCGATTTGTAAGTATTTTGCTGAAGATTTTTGCATCTATATTCATTACAGAGATTGGCCCATAATTTTATTTTCTTGTAGTATGTTTGTCTGGCTTTGGTATTAGGGTAATGACAGCTTCATAGAATAAGAGTTAGGTATCTTTTCTCCTCTTCAATTTTTTTAAAGTTTGAGCAGGACTGGTACTAATTCTTTCTTGAATGCTTGGGAGAGTTCACATGTAAAGCCACCTGGTCCTAATCTTTTGGAGGAAGAGCTTCTTAATGACTGATTACTTGTGACTGGGTTCTTGAGGTCATCTGTTTCTTCTTGAGTCAATGTTGGTTGTTCATGCCTTTCTAGGAAGTTGTTGATTTCATCTACATTGTCTAGTTTATTACCATATAGTTTTTCACTGTATCCTGTCATTACCTCCTTTACTTCTGTAGGGTCTGTGGTTATGTATCCTCTGCCATTTCTGATTTTATTTATTTGCATCCTCCCTCTCTCTCTCTTTTTTGTCCACCTAGCTAAGGGTCCATCAGTTTTATTGATTCTCTCAAAAAAAACCAGCTTCTGATTTTGTCAATTTTCTCAATTGTTTTCATGTTCTCAGTTTCATATATTTATGCTCTAATCTTCCTTACTTCTTTCCTTTTGCTTGTTTTAGGGTTAGTTTGCTGTTCTTTCTCTAGTTCTTCCAAGTGAAAAGTTAATTCCTCAATTTCTGCTCTTTCTTCTTTTTTAATATAGGCATTTAAGGCAATACATTTTCCTCTTAACACTGCCTTTGCTGTATATCCCATAACTTTTGATATCTTATGTTTCATTTTCATTTGCCTCAAGATATTTACTATTTCTCTTGTAACTTCTTCCTTGACCCACTGGTTATTTAAGATTGCATTGTTTAGCTTCCATATATTTGTGAATTTTCTGGACCTCGCCTGTTACTGGTTTCTAACTTCATACCATTATAATCTGAGAAAGAGTTTTGTTTGATTTCAATCTTTATAAATTTATTGAGACTTGCTTTATGACCAAGCACATGGTCTATCCTTGAGAATGATCCATGAGCACTTGAGAAAAATGTGTACCCTGCTGTTGTGGGGTGCAATGTTCTGTAAATGTCTGTTAAGTCTAATTCATTTATTGTATTGTTCAAATTCCCTGTTTCCTTATTGATCCTTTCTCTAGATGTTCTATCCATTGATGACAGCTGGAAATTGAAGTCTCCAGCTATTACGGTTGTCCCTTCATTGTTGTCAAGGTTTGCCGCATGCAGTTTGGAGCATTCTGGCTCAGTGCATAAATATTGATGATTGTTATACGTTGTTGTTGAATTGTTTTTATTAATGCACAGTGTCCTTCTTTATCTCTTTTAATTGTTGTACATTAGAAGTCTAATTTGTCAGATATTAGTATGGCTACTCCTTCCCTTTTCTGATTGTTGTTTGCATGAAATATCTTCTCCTAAACTTTCACTTTCAACCTATTTTTGTCCTTGGATATAAAATATGTCTCCTGTAGATAGCATATAGATGAGCTTCTTTTGAAAAGCCATTCCAGTTCTGGGATAACATTTTCTGGCAGCTCGCAAAGTAGAACATGTGTCATATCTAATTTTTTTCTCTTTTTACCTTTACTTATAGTCTTCATTTCTACACTCTTCTCCATACCTCTCTCCCCTGCCTTTTCGTATTTGCCTGCTCTGCTTCCCTTTAGTATTTCTTGCAGAACTAGTCTCTTAGTAAAAAATTCTCTCAAAGATTTTTTGTCTGAAAATATTTTAATTTCTGCCACATTTTTGAAGGACAATTTTGCTGGATATAGAATTCCTGGTTGGCAGTTTTTCTCTTTTAGAATCTTAAATTTATGATATCACTGCCTTCTTGTTTCCAAAGTTTCTGGTGAGAAATCCACAGTCTTATTGGACTTCCTCTGTATGCTATGGATTGCTTTTCTCTTGCTGCTTTCAAAATTCCCTCTTTCTCTTTGACATCTGGCAATCTGATTAGTAAATGTCTTGGAATATGTCTATTTGGATCTATTCTGTTCGAGGTATCCTGCACTTCTTGGATCTTTAATTTTATATCATCCATAAGAGATGGGAAATTTTCAGTGATAATTTCCTCCATTAGTCATTATCCTCCTTTTCCCTTCTCTTTTCCTGCTGGGACACCCACAACACAAATATTCATGCACTGTATGTTGTCATTCAATTACCCAAGACCCAGCTCACATTTTTGCATTCTTTTCCCTGTATTTTCTTTTGTGTATTGGACTTCATATGTCCAGTCCTCTAGTTCACTATCCTTTTTACTACCTCTTCAAATCTATTGCTGTAAGTTTCCATTGTTTTTCCATCTCTTCAAATGTGCCTTTCATTCCCATAAGTTCTGTGACTTGTTTTTTCAAACTTTTGAGTTCTTCTTTTTGTTCACCCAATGTCTTCTTTATATCCTCCCTCAACTTGATCTGATTTTGATGAGATTTTCCACGTCTGTTTGAACATCCTGAATTAGCTGTTTCAACTCCTATACCTCATTCGAAGGGTTTGTTCCTTTGGGCCATAGCTTTGATTTTCCTAAAATGACTTGTTATTGTTTGCTAGTGTTTAGGCATCTGATTTCCTTAATTAGCTTATTCTGGAGGTTGTTTTCACTCTTTTACCTAGGATTTTCTTGCTGGGTGGCTTTGTCCTTTGACATTCAGTTCAATTTATTCTGGATGTTTAGCATAGGTCTGTTTAACTGATCAGAATTTTTCAGTTCTTGTTTTTCTGTTTCTTGCTCTGCCTATGGAGCCTTTTTTATTTTGAGGATGGTCTCCTCAGATATTATAGACCCCAGTCAGATTTTCGCAGACCAGATGGGCCCACATCATAAGAGGAAAGAGCAGCTAGTATCAGTTTCCTCTGATGGTGACAACAAGCAGGTTGTCAGACTTTCCTATGAAGCCTCTAGATTCTGTGCTTTTCCTATCCTGCCCAGCATGTGGCACTTGTCTGCCCATGGCTTCCCACCATCTTAAAGTGATGCAATGCCTTTAATTTTAGTAGACTCTCCCTGCTGGAGGCATGATTGAAACAGAGGGGAGGTTGTGGGTTGACTTTAATTGCTTCAGTTTTCCAACCTTCAGGTCTGAATTTCTTAAAGGAGGGATTCCAGTTGAGCTGGGCAGCACCTTTCTCTTGAGGAAAGATACACCCTTTTGGGAAATAACTCCTTTTACTTGATAAGTTACTTTGTCTGTCAGACAAGATTAATTCCACACTTGCCTTGGGGCAGTGCTGGAGTCTGAGATTGCTTCCAGCTCTATTTAATGAGCTGTGAAGGAGTAGGAAAAAAGCAATTAAAAAAACCTTTTCAGAGCCAGACTCTGCTCCTTGGGTTTGTCAACTGAGAACTCAAGTCGGTACATGACTCTATGTATCTCCAGGCTCTAAAGTTGTCCCTTTGTCTTGGGGTCCAGTATTTTGTGCTGTCCAACTCAAAAAGCCTCTCCCCCCCCCCCCCCATCAACCCTGCCCCTTCTAGGGCAAAAATTGCTAGTACCTTTAGTGCTTATTCCAGGTTTATCTGTGCTGGGGCCTATTTTCAGTAGTTAGAATTTGTTTATTAATTCCACAATTGGAGTTTGGTTGCGCTAAGGCCTTGTTGCTAGTAATGTCTCTTTCCTTTCCCCTTGGGGAACCAGCCTGCCATGCCCGTGGAGGAGAGGCACCAATCTCTGTGGCTTGGGGGACTTACAGTTCCTGTGTGGGATCTCACCTGGTCCACCTGCTCCAGATGCTGTGTGTCTAATCACTGTTGTACCACCAGCAGCTGTTCTGTACTGTTTCTGGCTATTTACTAACTGCTCTGGAGGACGAACTAAATTCCAGTCCTCACTAAACAGATATTTTGCCCCCAAACCGTAATATTTTTAACAGATGTTTCTAATTAGCCTGTAAGCAACACTGCCATAAATCATAATATGGATACTTTACAGAATTTTCCCTTCACTGTGAGATTTGTTTCTACACTGTTTCAGTTAATAAATCTTCATCCTTGAACAATTAAGGAAGCAACTTGTACCATGAGTTGGAAGGGGTAAAAACATAACATTCAAAAATTCCTGAATAAGCTATATGTACCATCATTTGATTTTCTGTAGCCCTAGAGTAATTTGAGATTAATTATAACAAATTTTCCAAATCCTGCTTTTTTTCTCAACTATATACAAACATTTCTCATCAGCATTACTGAATACCAAATCATGGTATTTCACAAATTACTAAATATTAACCTCAGATGCAGTTTCTGAAGTTTGGTCAACAATCTGAAACAAAGTATGGTCCTTTCAAACAAGATGCACATCATTTTCTCACATCATTATGAAGCGATCCTACAAAATTATATTTCAATAAAAGTATTAAAAAACAATCACATTTTAAGTAACTAGAACAGGATTCACAATCAATAATGCAAACATAACTGACCAGATAGACCTAATGATACTAGGAAAAGGAAGATTTATTACAATTAGTAAGAAAGTGAATCCTCACATTCATCCACTACCTCCTATCTAATGTATCTGCCAAAGAGATTATCACTGTGAACATGGTAGGGACTGACAGCCATCAAGGCACTCACTATTTCTCACAATTCTCTATCTTTTGGTCCTGTGGCATGGTAGAAAATAGTGGGGGACTGAGCATGTACTAAGGACTCACGATGAGGGTTTACAGAATAAGAACAAAATCTAACTTATATTGCCATGTTTGGACAATTTTATTTTAGGCTTAAAAAGTAAGAGTAAAACAACTTGTACACCTTTACAATTTCCCACTCTTCTTCCACACCTCAGTATTCTGTGCACCACACTTCCATTGAAAAAAGGCAAAACAAGAGACACATAAGAAACAAGAAAAAAATAAGATGCACATAATTCCCTAACTACCCAGTAAAAGAATATTACTGCATTTTAAAGATAGTTACTTAAGATATATCACACAGTTCAGAAAAGTGGACATTTATAGATCATATTCCTTGTTTTGAGTATAATATAGTTCAATTTTTTAATCCAGAAATGGCGTTTGAACATAGGATATTGCGTCTTACTCAACTATGTATTTCTAGGGTCTCAAATACACTTCAATAAATTTAGGCACATCACAAATGTTAATTAATTGATTTTTGAAAGACAGAGACAACATAGCCTATGGTATCAAATGTTCAAATAATATCAGGGTTATTTAATTTAACACAGACTGTGGTGTTAAGTTATGTTTGTCTACAGAAATGGCAATGGCTCCACCCTATTTCATCCACTGATCCCACTCCCACCTCCACCAAGTATGCAGGAGGCATACAGAAAACGTACATGTCATAGTCTCTGACTTTAAGAAGTTATGGGTAGCTCCAGAAGCAAAGCTAGCAAAAATGCTATCTACACAATTCATCACTATCTAAATTATACAAACATCTTCTAACTTGATTCTTAGTTCTCTGAATCCAAGGGAAACTAATGATAGATATATCAATAATGTACCATTTCATCACACCATTCCTACTCAAATTTCTACAGTGTTCCATGTTATCTACTGAAAGTTCACAGCCACTACTTCATCAAACAATTCTATACCTAATCAATCTCACCTCATATTTCTCTTAAAAGCAAAGCTTTATTTCAACTATGCCCCCACATCTTAATTATAACTCTCTTTACACCTCTGCTTTTTTGCTTTTCATTCATCTACACACCTTCTCATTTCCTCCCTGAAGCTAATGGCCACCACTTCTTCAGCAGCAGGCATACAAAGAATGTAGACGACACAGTAGTCTCTGACTTTAAGAGGTTATGAATAGCACCAGAGGCAAAAGAGCCAAAAAAAAATTGAATAAAAGATTAATTTGCATTAAAAATAAAGAAATTATTTAAAATAGACTAGGAGTTTACAAACTGGAGATAAGTGTTATCTGAGGGGATTTTATGGAGCAGGTAGAGAAGAACAGGTAGAATTAACAAAAGGCCAAAAAGGGGCACTTCAGTTAGAAGAAACAGTATGAAAAAAGGAGAAACACAGAAACAAACACGTAATTGCTTGAATAGAACAGAAGGCATCTCACAGGGAAGCAGTACGAAGAAAAGTTGAATAAACAAGAAAATTACGATGGCCTTGAACACCAAGCAAAGAGGTTGGATTTGAGGGATCATTTGCATGAATATCCAATTCATTCCTTCATTGAAAAAATGACTGGCTAAGTAAATCCACTACAGATTTAAAAAATACTTTAAGAAATGGACACTTTAGGGCGGGCCACGGTGGCTTAGCAGGCAAGAATGCTTGCCTGCCATGCCAGAGGACCCGGGTTTGATTCCCGGTGCCTGCCCATGTAAAAATAAATAAATAAAAAGAAATAGACACTTTAGCCAAATACAAAATGAATGAGAGAGGAAAATGCAAGGGGAATGACCCCCCGTATTACCTATAGTAAATGAGTTGAAAGAGGACAAGGGTTTAGAATTGGATAATGGCAGTGAAGCTGAGATAAAAAGATAATGCTAAAATTATTTTGCATGATTGCCAAAGAAAACTAGAAAGAACAGATGGAGGAGAAAAGGAAAAAGAAAGAATAAATGCAAAAAAATTTACTTGGGGGAGACTTTACAACATAAAAAGTAGTTAAGGGAGTAACTTAGATTCCTGGGGCCAGAGTGGGAATGAGGCCTTGTAGTTCTATGTAGTTTGGTATAATGCTGGGACACATCTCCAATTGTGGTGGGCTGGTAATTGGGAGGTGTTGGTGGAGTCCCTAGAGAGACTGAAGGAAAAAAAAACATATATATATACATATATGGAACTACTGAACTTTCCTATCTAGGAAGCCCCACATACCTCTCAACCATAGAGGACTCCCAGGAAAATGGGCCACCTAGGCTCTTGATATTGAACCTTGCCCTTATGAAACGTGTTTCTGTGGGAGAGAAGCTAAGACTGCCCGTGGTGAGGCCTGGGAGTTCTTTCCAGGCAGTCTCTTTATCACACAGATATGGCCTCTCTCTCCCTAGGCCCAACTCTGCCATGAAATTCATTGCTCCCCACCTCTCACCCTCCTGCATGGGACATGATATTCAGGGGTGAAGGTTTCCTTGGCAATGTGGGGCATGGCTCCCAGGAATGAGTCTGGTTCTGGCATTGTGGAATCGACAGTGCCTTCTGGACCAAGAAGAGGAAAAGAGGCATCAGTGGCCAAGAGAGATCAAGTGGAGTCGAGAGGTTACTCTGAAGACAACTCGTATGCAAGCTTCAATGAGATACTGCTGATTACCATGGTTTGCCAAACCCCAACCACCATTACCCCTGTTGACTCTTTAGAACACCTAAAGGGCTCAAACTGAAACTCTATAAAGGTTTCATGCACTAAGTTTGCTTTCCTGGAACCTATAATTTCTGGAGTGTTACTAGGTCAGATAAATCCTGAAACCCAGACGCATCAGCCTCTTCAAAATTATTAATTAATTACATCCCCTTATCCTTTGGTGCCAATACCCCTTCTCAATATGACAAAGTCAGAATGGGTGCTGCCCAGGGATCTCTATAGATTGGGAGAGGGATCAGAGAGAAGGAGAAGGTATAACAGAAAGAACAGGATTTGGCAAATAAGTATGACTGCTGAATCAATATATTAACATTCCATCTACCTCCAGGGTTTAGGAACATCTAGAAGGAAAAATCTGAGATGGTAGAATAGTAGTCCATGAAAAACTCTGGTATCTGTCCTGTAACTTCTTAGTAAAGTGTATTTTGAAATTATTGCTTTTTTCTTTCTTCACTTTGTATATATACTTTATTTTGCAATAAAAAATGAAAAGAAAAAAAAAGAGTACTTGAGGGCGTACTTTCAGGGAAGATGTGGAGTAGGGAGCTCCAATACTTACTCCTTCCCCCCAAAACAGTGAGTAAACAGGAAGGAACCATCTGAAACAACTGTTCTGGGGCTCTGGAAGCAAGAAGAACACTGGTACAGCATTCAGGGAAAGAAGAAAGAGAATGATGGACTATGATAAAGAACTGTGATTAGCTTACTCTGTGGTGGCCGTAGGCACCCATCCCTAATCTTGCGGAGCACCTCCTTGGGTCAGGTCCATGGCTAGCTGCTACAGATGGAGAGGGACATGAAAGTCCTCTTCACCAAGCAAGAGGGGGCACAGCCAAGAACTGATCATGGCAGTTGATTGTTGAATTTAAATCACTGGGTTCCAGCTCTGACCTACTGTTCTTGCTCCCCCAACAGAAACTGCAGTTGCCATTGTTTCAACCCACCCAAACAGGGGCAGAGCCAATGGAGGATTAAAGAACAAAACCTCCTAATGGCTAAAGGGAACAGTATATTGAAGGGCAACATCTGCTGGGCAGGCAAGGAAAGTGCAGCTTCAGGGAACCATCCAAAAGACTTTTTGGCATCTTTCCTGAACATCTCCCCAGGACTCTTTGGTCCTGGGTCAGTGGCCCTGTTTTAGCTAGGACATACTGACTTGGTAATTCCTTATAGGATTGACCCAAATGTCAGAATTTGTACTTTAGGCAACAGCAGGTGGAGGCAAGAAAAGGACTATTAAAAAAGCCTTAGAGACAAAACAAAACAACAACAACAACAAAATAAAGAACAGATCAAGATTCTTACAAAAGGAACACAAGAAAGGAAACCTTCTGGGAGTAAAAAAAAAATTACATAAATAGCACAATCTTAAAAACTGTACTGCATATCCAGGGCAAGAAGCAGATGAAGACCTGAAAAAGTATGATCAGTTAAATGTGGGCAATATTCTAAAGGTCAAGAATAAATTGAAACAAGTGTCAAAGAAGAGCCTTAACACAAAGCCAATGAACAATAAAATTCCAGGCAAGAGAAACTAACATTCACCGTAAAGTTATAAGCTATAGGAAGATACAGAAAGATACAGCCCAGTCAAAGAAGCAAATTAAAACTTTGGAGGAGACACAGAATTTGGAGTAAATCAAAGTAAATCAAAATCTAAATCAATTCAAGGAGATGAAGGAAAATATGGCTACAGAAATAAAGGATATTAAGAAGACACTGGGTGGGCCATGGTGGCTCAGCAGGCAGCGTTCTCGCCTGTCATGCCAGAGACCTGGGTTCGATTCCCGGTGCCTGCCCATGCAAAAAAAAAAAAGTAGACACTGGGTGACATAAAGAATAATTTCAAATCATGAAAAGAAATACAAGAGAAATTATGGGAATGAAAGGCACAAAAGAAGAGATCAAAAATACACCAAATGCCTAAAACAGCAGATTTAAACAAGAAAAAGAATCAGTAAGCTAAAAGATAAGACAATCAAAATCTTACAGACAGAAGAACAGAAAAGAATGGAAAAAATGAGCATGATTTCTATGACAGAACAAAAGGGCACAAACATATGCATCATGGGTGTCTCAGAAAGAAAAGAAAAGGAAAGAACAGCAGAAAGAATATTTAAGGAAATAGTGGCCAAAAATTTCCCACTTCTTACAAATTTGTACATCAAAGAAGCACAATATACTCCAAACAGAATCTCCTGGCTTCTAGTTTCAAACGGCCTCCTAGAGAGCATTTTCTTTCTTCATCTCCAAACATTTCTGTCTGTGTCATCTCTGAGCTTTTTCCAAAATGGTTCCCTCTTAAAGGACTCCAGTAAGCACAATTATGACCCATCTTGAATGGGCAGAGATGCATTTCCATGAAAGCAACCTAATCAAAAGATCCCACCCACAATTAGGTGGATCACATCTCCATGGGAACAACTTAATCAAAGGTTCCACCCTAAACAACAGGTCTGGTCTCACAAGATTGGACCAGGACCAAAAGAACATGGCTTTTCTGGGGTACACAACAGCTTCAAACAAGCATAACATGTAAAAACCAAAAGATAAAGCAGCTAAAGAAAGTACTGCCTTTAGACTAATAACATTGAATGTTAATGGACTAAATTCCCAATTAAAAGACACAGACTGGCAGAATAGATAAAAAGGTTATGATCCATCTATGTGTTGTTCACAAGCAGCTTACCTTGACCTAAGAAAAAAAATAGGTTGAAAGTGAAAGGTTGGAAAAAGATATTCCAGGCAAACAATAACCAAACAGGACATTGGGTAGCCATTCATATATCAGGCAAAATAGACTTTAAATACAAAACTGTTATAAGAAACAAAGAAGGACACTATATATTAATAAAAAAGGGCAATCAGTCAAAAAGAATTAATAGTCATAAATATTTAGGCACCAAAACATGGTGCCCCAAAACACATGAGGCAAACACAGGCAAAACTGAAGGAAGACAAAAACAATACTACCAAAATAGTTGGAGATTTTACTACACCACTCTCATCAATAAATAGAACACCTACATGGAGCACCAATAAGTAAGCAGAGAACTTGAATAATATGATAAATGAACTAGACCTAACAGACATACACAGAAAATGCACCCCAAACTAGAAGGATATATATTCTTCTTATACATTATTCTCAAATGCTTATTTTCCAGGATAGACTACGTGTTCAATCAAAAATGAGTCTAAATAAATTGAAAAAGATTGAAGTTATACAATGCAGTTTCTCAAACCATGGAGTGAACCTGGAATCAGTAACAGGTGAACACCTGGAAAATGCAGAAATATATAAAAGTTTAAAAAAAATTCCTAAGCAATTAGTGGGTCAAAGAAGAAATTGTAAGAAAAAATAGTAAATATCTCAAAACAAATGAAAATGAGAATACAACATACCAAAATGTATGAGATACAGCAAAAGCAGTGCTGAGCAGGAAATTTATAGCCCTGAACAACTACATTTAAAAAGAAGAAAGAGCTAAAATGAAAGGCCTAAACGTACACCTGGAGGAACTAGAAAAAGAATAGCACACTAACCCCAAAGCAAGCAGAAAGAAAGAAGTAACACAGATTAGAGCAGAAATCAATGAAATTTAGAATAAAAAAAAATAGAGAGAATTAAAAGAAATGGTTGATTCTTTGAGAAAAAACAATAAAATTAACAAACCCTTAGCTAGACTAACAAAAAAAGAGAGAAGAGGTAAATGAATAAGATCAGAAAGAAAGGGGGTATATTATTACTGACCCCACAGAAATAAAAAAGATCATAAGAGGGTAGTATGAACACCTGTATGCCAACAAATTAGAGAACTGTTTTAGTTTGCGAATACTGCCAGACTGCAATATACCAGAAATGGATCGGCTTTTATAAAAGGGATTTATTAAGTTAACAAGTTTACAATTCTAAGTAAGCCCCTAAAAATGGCCAAGCTAAGGTAATCAGATGAAAGATACCTTGACTTTGAACAAAACTGAGGTCTGTCATGTAGGAAGGCATTAGCTGGCATCTGCTGGTCTTTGTTCCCAGTTCCAGTTCTACTGCTTCCAGCTTCTGATTCCAGTGGCTTCCTCTCTAAGGATCTGTGGGTCCTGACTTAGCTGCTCCAAAGAAAAGTCTGGATTTTACCTCTAAGATTCCCTTCACTCTCTCCATTTTAGGGCTTCCTTAGCATCTCAAGGAAAGGCACACGGTGACATCTACTGGGCTCTGGTTATTCTCTAGGCTGTCAGTTCTTCCCACTACTGGTATGTCCTGGGGTTTCTACTTTTCCAAAATCTGTCTAGGTGATTGCTCTCTTTTTGGCATTCAGAACATCTCCAAATGTTTACATCTACACTGGCTCTGAAGCAACTGTGCTTTCTCCAAAATGTTCCCCTTTTAAAGGACTTCAGTCATCTGATCACGATGCACCTTCAATGGGCAAAATGACATCTCCATCTAATCAAAAGGTCATATCATACCACTCAATTGGGTCAAACTCCATGGAAACAATCTAATCAAAGGTTCCACAACAAACAATAGGCCTGGACCCACAAGATTAGATTAGGATTGAGAGAACATGACTTTTCTGGGATAATACATAACAGTTTCAATTAGGAAAACAACTTAAATGAAATAGACAATTTCCTAGAAACACATTGTCTCTAGAAGAAACAGAAGATCTCAATAAATAATCACAACAAAGAGACTGAATCATTAAAAACCTCCCAACAAAGAAAAGCCTAGGACCAGGCTTCTATCAATCAATTCTAGAAGAATTACTGCCAATTCTCCTTAAATTCTTTCAAAATATTGTTGAGGAAGGAATACTAACTTATTCTATGAAGCCAACATCACCCTAACATCAAACCCAGATAAGGACACTATAGGAACAGAAAATTATCGAACAATTTATCTAATGAATATAAATGTAAAATGCTCAATAAAACTGAATTGCAAATTGAATTCAACAACACATTAAAAAATTTTATACTATGATGAAGTGGGTTTTATTCCAAGTTACATAGGGGTGGTTCAACACAGGAAAATTTATTTATGTAATATACATTAACAAATCAAAAGGGGGAAAAAAGCATCTTTTCTTTTTTTTTTTTCACTTGCAAATATAAAATTTATAAAAGTGTCTCATGTGACCGCAGGAACGCAGAGTCCAAATCCACAGGGTAGGCCGTGAAGCTGACGAAAAGCATCTTTTCTTGATAAACATTTTGAAAGGTAAGAATAGAAGGAACTTCCTCAACATGATAAAGGGCATATATTAAAAACCCACAGTTTACCTCATACTCAGTAGGGAAGGACTGAAAGCTTTCCCTCTGAGATCTGGAAGAACACAAAAACTCACACTGTGATCACTGTTATTCATATTGGGCAGAAAGTTTTAGTTCAGCAGTCAGGCAACAAAAAGAAAGAAAATTCATCCAAATTGGAGAAGAAGACAAAAAACTTTCACTATTTGCAGATAACATGATCCTACACTTTAGAAAGTCCAAAAAAAAATCTACAACAAAGCTACCTGAGATAATAAATGAATTCAGCAAAGTGTTGGGATATAAGATCAATAGGCAAAATATACATATACAAAATAGGCACTATATATAATGTTTCTATGCACCAGTAATGTACAATCTGAGGAAGAAACCAATAAAAAGAAATACTTTTACAATAGCAACTAAAAGCAACAAGTACCTAGGAATAAATTTAGCCAAGAACGTAAAGGACTTGTTCTAGTTTCCTAGCTGTCAGAATGCAATATACCAGAAATGGAATGGCTTTTAAAAAGGGGAATTTAGGGTGGGCCACGGTGGCTCAGCAGGCAAGAATGCTTGCCTGCCATGCCAGAGGACCCAGGTTCAATTCCTGGTGCCTGCCCATGTAAAAAAAAAAGGGGGGGGGATTTTAATATGTTGCTAGTTTACAGTTCTAAGGCTGAAAAAATATCCCAATTAAAACAAGTCTATAGAAATGTCCAATCTAAGGCATCCAAAGAAAGATACCTTGGTTCAAGAAGGCTGATTAAGGTACAGGGTTTCTCTCTCAAGCGAGAAGGCACATGGCAAACACAGTCAGGGTTTCTCTCTCATCTGGAAAGGCACATGGCGAATACAGGGTTATCTGCTAGCTCTCTCTCCTAGCTTCCTGTTTCATAAAGGTCTCAGAGGCATTTTCCTTCTTCATTTCCAAAAGCCGCTGGCTGGTGGACTCTCTGCTTCTCATAGCTATGTCATTCTTCTCTGCTCTCTCTGAATCTCCAGCTTTCTCCAACCTGATCCAGTTTAATATCCACTCTTGAGTGGGTCACATATCCACAGAGATAATCTAATTAAAGTTTCCAACATATAGTACTACATAGGGATTAGAAGAAATGGCTGCTTTTACAAAATGGGATTAGGATTAAAACATGGCTTTTCTAGGGTATATATATATATATATCCTTTCAAACCAGCACAACTTATAAACAAAAAAATATAAAATACTGCTGAAAGAAATCAAAGAAGACTTAAATAAATTAAAGGATAGCCTATGTTCATTGCTTGGAAGACTAAGTATCATTAAGATGTCAATTCTACCCAAACTGATCTTCAGATTCAATGTAATTTCAATCAAAATTCCAGTAATCTAGACCACAGAAATGGGAAAGCCAATTATCAAATTTATTTGGAAGGGTAATGGACCCAAATAGCCAAAAATACCTTGAAAAAGAGTAACAGAGTTGGAGGCCTCACACTTCCTGACTTTAAAATATGTTACAAAACTAAAACTACCATAGTCAAACAGCATGGTACTTGCATAAAGATAGATATACTGATCAATGGAATCAAATTGAGAGTTCAGAAATAGACCCTCAAATCTATGGCTAATTGATATTTGACAAGACTGCCAAGTCCATTCAACTGGGAAAGAGTAGTCTCTTCAACAAACGGCGCGGGGAGAACAGAAAACCCATATGCAAACAAATGAAAGAGGACCCCATCTTATACAATATACACAAATTCACTAAAATGGATTAAAGACCTAAATATAAGAAACAGGCTATAAACTTCCCAGAAGAAACTGTAGGGAAGAATCTTCAAGGTCTTGTGGTAGGCAATAGCTTCTTAGACTTTACAGCCAAAGCACAAGCAATGAATGAAAAAAACAGATAATCAGGATTTCATCAAAATTAAAAACTTTTGTCCACTTGCAAATATAGTAGACTGTATTACAGGAAAGGAACCCTTAGCATAGAGAATCCAAATCTTTTATATTGAATAGTAAACATGCCTGCTCTTTGCTCCACAGAAGGAGACTATCTATAAAGCTGTAAGTAAAATTGTCCTTTGTTCCAGAGGGAGGACTATGTCAAGAAAGTGAAAAGACAACCACCTCAATGGGAGAAAATATTTGGAAACCATACATCCAATTCGAGTTTAGTATCCAGAACATATAAAAAAATCCTATAACTCAACAATAAAAAGACAAACAACCCTATTTTAAAATGGTCAAAAGACATGAACAGACATTTCTCCAATAGAGTAAATAAGAACAGCTAAAAAGCACAGGAAAAGATGCTCAACATCACTAGCTATTTGGGAAATGCAAATCAAAACCGCAATGAAATATCATTTCACACCTTCAGAATGCTTATTTAAAAAATAGAAAACTACAAGTGTTGGAGAGGATGTATAGACACAGTTATACTCATTCATTGCTGCTGGAAATATAAAATGGTGCAGCCATTGTGGAAGACAGTTTGGCAGTTCCTCAGGAAGCTAAATATAGAATTATCATATGATCCAGTGATCCCACTACTAGCTATATACCCTGAAGAACTGAAAGCAGGGAATCAAACAGATATGTGCACATCAATGTTCACAGTGGCAATATTCACAACTGCCAAAAATGAATAAATAAATAAAGAAGCAACCCAAGTGTCCATCAACCAGGGAATGGATAAAACATATATACATTATGATGGAATATTATTCAGTTGTAAATAGGAATGAAGTCCTGATGCATGTGACAACATGGATGAACCTTGAGGACATTATGTTGATTGAAATAAGTCAGACACAAAAGAACAAATATTGTATGATCTATAAGCAAGATGCATAGTTAGAATCTAGAATATAGGATACCAGGCAATAGAGTGGGGTTAGTTAATCATAACTCGCACAGAATTTTTATTTAGGCCGATGGTAAAAGGTTTGGAAATGGATGGTGGTGATAATAGCACATTATTGTGAATGTAATCAACAGCACTGAACTATACAGGTAAATATGGTTAAAGGAAGAAACTTTAAGATGTATATATTACTAGAATAAAAATTAAAAGATAAAACATAGAACTATATAGCACAGTGAACTCTAATTAGGCAATGGACTATAGTTAATAGTACAAGTAAAAGAATATTCTTTCATGGGTTATATAAATATATGACAAGGTGTGGTTATGGGAAAAACTACACTTAATGTAAATAATAGATGTTAGAACTATTTCAATAATCTTTCATCACTTGTAACAAAAGTAACCACTGTTAAAAAAAAGAATACATGGTACCTGCCCATGCAAAAAAAATACAATTAATTTTAAAAGTGCTATCATCAATAGTCATAAATGTTCCATACCAAGGCAAGATGTTTGTGGTGGGATATTGCATGGGCATCCTGTATTTTATGCATAATTGTTTTGTAAACTCAAAACTTCTCTAATAAAAAAAGAATAGTTAAGAAATGCAATCTAGAATCATTCTGCCTACATGATTATTGGAAGAGAATTCTCTATGAGTTTCTCACATTTCTGCACATCTAACAAGCAAGGCGCTGTCTTTTTTCCACACTACCTCTCAAGATTTTGAATAACTTTGAAAGATAGCAATGGTTTCTCCCTCTGGAACAAAGAGCAGTGTTACTTTCAGCTTTAGAGACAGAGATAGTGTCTCTCTGTGGAGCAAAGGGCAGGCATGTTCACTATCCATTATAAAAAATTTGGGTTCCCCAAGCTAAGGGTTTCTTTCCTGTAATGCAATCTACTATATTTGCAAATGTCACCTGGCCCTCTTTACTTCATCCTATTTGAACTGTGGCTCAAAGAGCCAGAGGAAGAAAATGGTGGTATTGTGTCTAATGAGATTGCTATGAGTAATATTAGCATAATGAAGTCATTTGTCTCTGGATCAGAAGTTTCATGTCTTCTGCCAACATCCATGAAGTCATGGCCGATATTTATTAGCCTGCAAGTAGGATAAAATGTCAACTCTTTACAATTCTTAACAGGTATGACCATGTGGCATTTAATTAATTTCAAGCCAGATTCCTATAAAATGAAAATAACAGCAGAATTTACTTCATAGGCTGTTATCAATATTGTTAGATGAGAAAATTTATATAAATTAGCACAGTGTCTGAAAATAAATATCCATCATTATTTAGTTACATGCAATGTTATATACACACTCCTGCATAATGTAATATATAAAAATACATTTTATATACATATACATATGAGTTGCCACTTGAACCTCAAGTTACATAGTTAACTACTAAATGATAATGATAAAAATAGTTTTCCCAAATTTTCTTGAAAATAAAAACTAAAAGGATAGCACATACATATATGTATATGCATGTGTTCTGAAATATTTTACTATGTCTGAGAAAATATAATCATATCCCAGATTTCATTCTAGAACTATGCATGTATTTGCCTCTTATGGTCATTAAAATAAAGGTGCTAGATGGCTTAACACAAATCAGTATTAATATATTTTAGCAAGCTACGTTGAGATTTTTCAAACTACTCATTATACATTAATTTTTTGAGTATCAGTTTTCTGATAAAATGGGGAGAAGTGCATATTAAACGAAAACCTAAATTGCTTCTCACATTTCCCAAAGCAGAAGCTTTCATTACGTATGGCTGATATTAGCTATCATCATGTGATAAAATTAAGAAGTTAGTATCTTAACAATGACCTTAACAATTACCATATTAAATTCAATGGCTGTATCAGGAAAGATACATAATTATAAGATGACAGAAGAAGTCAAGGAACACTTTGTGCTGAAAGAAAACTGAAAGGTTGTGAAACTTAAACTATAACTACCCTAGTCAAAATCTTAGTAAAATGACAACAGATACTTTACAGACTCATTATATTCTCTTTTCTGAAAGCAGTTTCTTTATTTTCCATGCAAAAAACTATTAGTGGAATATGAAGGATACAAAAAGACTGCATTTTTAATTAAAAATCATGCTGCATTTATGTACGATTATATGTTATATATTCCTTCTCTAAGTCAGAATAATGCAGCAAGAGCAGGGATTTCCAGGATTTAAATTCTGAATTTGCAATTCCTAGCAATGTGATTTTGGGAAAATTATAACTTCTCTGTATCTCAGTTTCCTCACTGCATACAGGAATAATAATACCTATATAGCAAGATTTTTTTTTCTGAAAATTAAATGGTATATTGTGGCTGTGCTAACACTGTTAACTTCCTTCCCTTCTTAAACACTAAACTGAAAAAAATCACAGAACAACCTATATACTGAAGGACAATTCATAATATAACTTTGAAAATCTTTAATTTTATGATTATCAAAAACATAGCAAGATAATTAAAATGTTCAGCTAGATTATTTTCCAAATAAGAGTTTGTGATATATATATTTGGAGCTTTATGCCCATATTCATTATAAATATTCAGATGAACAAACTATTTCTATTAAAAATAATTATTTTATCATCCCATAATTAGAAAATATTATTTCACTATTCTAAAATAATAACTATTGAATCAAGAATTCCTAATGTTTACAGATTTTAATGTGTTTTAATAATTATGAATGAGACTTAGAAAAGAAAGCAAGTTATATTAAGGATTAAAGTGAAATTCCATAATAAGTAAAAGGGTTCAAGAAAAAGATTCAAAGGTTAATAACAGCAAAGTTCTCTCATGGTTTCATAAACTGAAGTTCTTATTTTCCTTTTCTCATTTAATCAGGCTGACTCCAGTTTCCTCAAATGTCTCAACAAGTAACCTGTGTTTCACCTTATGCCCTACAATGTAGCTCAGAAATTTTTAACTACTATTGTGGTGTGTTTAATTGATTAAATTATTATTTATTCAAATTCACAGTCAATAGTCCATGCTTATACACAAAACGGAGCTCCAAATAGAAGTCACAGCGTTGTATGTTTATAGCTTCCCTACACAATTAATGTTGCAGCTGCACTTGATTAGTTTTTGACATGAATGTACTGTCTGAAAGATGTCACTACCAGGAGGTTTCCATCCTCTTGACATTCTCTTTAGCCTACCCTATAAAAATCATTAATCCACTTGTAATAGCATTTCACAAGCATTTCCCAGTGTCTAGACTCTAAGAAAGTTCTCTTTCCTCAGTGCCTCATTCTTTAGAATGTAAAATGGTAGTGTGAACACGGTCCCTTCATCATAACCAGCTTTCTGAAAATAACAATCAAGTATATTATCAGGTGGTCCAACGGTGGCTCAGTGGCAGAATTCTCGCCTGCCATGCCAGAGACCCAGGTTCGATTGCTGATGCCTGCCCATGCAGGAAAAAAAAAGAAAAGTATATTATCAAGGGAAGGGTGCAAAGGTAGTTCAATGACAGAATGCTTGCCTTCCATGTGGGAGACCCAGGTTTGATTCTCGGACCATGTACCCAAAAAACAACAAGTATATTATCAAGCAACAGCCCAAATTTTTAACGATGACTTCATAACATTTCAGCAAAAACAAAACTAAATGAATAGGGATAATGATTGCAAACCTAGAATTCATGTTAAATTATTCTCCCTCAAAATATCAATTAATAATTTGTCTTTTTTAAAGCAAAATAACACTGTAAAGTCTGCTGAGAAAAATTAGACACATTACATTTAGTATGTCTACAAACCATGACTGAAGGTCATTCATGCCAACAATTATATTATGTTAACACACCAAAAACGTGGATGAACGTAAGACAGAGTGATACATGTATTTGAAGCCATTAAGTACATTATTAATTTTTCTATCATATTTCACAATTTTTTCCAAAAATATATACAATTCAAGTAAATACATACATATTTTTTACACTATGGTTTGTGTAAACTGATGTTCTTAACCAAACAAAAATGTTAACAGAAAAGTATCACATTATAAGAATGAAAGGCAAGATGAAAATTACACAGAGAGAAAACAAACATCCTGTAAGTAACATTCCTCTCATAAAATTAGCCTGTTTGTTAAGCAGCATAAGTGTACACTGGTAGGAAAAACATGCCTAATTACAGACAAAAGTTCATCTCTATGATTAAAAAGCAATAGTTTGAAAACACTTCTACAGTTAAAAAACAAATTAATAAAAAAAGCTTTATTTTTACAAAGTAAATACTTTCATGCCTATATTTTTGGCATGATTACATATAAACCTCACTTATTGACAATGTTCTTGTTGAGTGCCCTTTAGTTAAGTGAATATCATAACAACTGCAATAAGCCTTCCATCCCATTGGTACAGACTTTTAGTGGAAGCAATCTTCTGGAGGAGGAAAACTACATAAACTTGATAGATTTAACAACTTTTAAGTATCGTTCTTGGACTCAACAAGGTGCGTAACACTGTTAACTTTAAATATTGACTTTGGGGTGTCGAGTTGTGGGCAAAAATTTACTATCATCAGAAATTTTGTTTAGAAGATGAATACTACTGTTCAAAATCTAAACAATAAAAAATATGCTTAGAAAAATATCAAAAAAATTTACAATACTCTTTAAAGGAACATTCACTTTATTTCTTGAAAACTTTTTTGACAATTTTAAGTTTGCAATCTATGAGTAGCATATAATTTATACCAATAAGAGACATACTGACCTTAGGTTGTACAGAATACACTAATTTTAAAATGTTTAGGACCTGTGAAGATTTTTTAAAAATAGCTAAATTTCTAGTGCCTTTTATGCCTATATTAATTCTACAGTTACATTGGCATCATGTAAAAACATTATTCATATAAGATAAAACTAGGTTATAATTTATGGGGCCACCTAAGATTTTATTCTTCTTCTTCTATCCTGAATATTAAGTAAGACACTACTAATTTATCACAAACTAATCAAAAAGAGGTTAAAGTCTCTTTTCTAATACATGATTAATTAATATCTACTATTTAAACCTTTTATACGTCTTAATTTCAAGTACTAAAAATTCAATTTATAAAGTTAGCTTAAGACAAATTAGGTATAAATAACAATAGGTGGAACTGCTAAGAAAAGAATACATCTTTACTATTTCCCCCAAAAGGCAGTCTAAGTCTTCATTTGAATTTTTTTCTGAAACTGTCAAGGAAATATCTTCCCAAAGTGGTCAAGGAAAATGAAATATCAGCTAAAGAGAGACAAAAGTTGAGAAGGTAAATTATCTTCAAAGGTACAGTTCTGTTATAAAATTATCAGCAATCTTAGTGCTAGGCCAGGATTTACTTCTATTTCCCTTCATAATGACTTGCCTTTAATTAAAGAGCTTTCCTATCTCCTCAGTATTGGTTATTCATATCACGTTTCTAAAAACTATTATGACTGATCCCATAGGGAACTGTGTTTAAAAATGCATAGTGTCAGGTAGGCCTTGGTGGCTCAGCAGGCAGAGTTCTCGCCTACCATGCCAGAGACCTGGGTTCTATTTCCGGTGCCTACCATGGAAAAAAAAAAAAGAGAGAAGTACCAAGAATTTTAAAATATTTTTTTAAAAATAAAAATAAAGTACCTGGAAATGCTTGAGTTAATTTCTTCTATAGTGAACACCTGTACAAGTGCCAAGGTCTTGGAATAAAAAAGCTAATATATTATTTACTCTGATATGGCAATTAAAAAAAATGTCTAAAAAGCATATTTGTGGACCTAAAAAGAATTAACAGTAAAGATTTAAATTTATATATCTTAGAGTAACTAATTATAACATACAAATATTTCATCAGTATCAGCTCACTTCACTGTGTCACTCCTTATGAATCATATCCCAATTAGAATCTTATTGTAATGTGTTTAAGAAGATCTTTCCAAGCTCTGGTCTCAGACTTTAAACCTCACCTTACAGTACACTCCTTTACAACCTCTAGTAAAATAGGTTTAATAAATTTCTCAAACTTACTTTGCTCTTTTTCTATCCCAAATTCCTCCAAAATACTGGAAAAGCAAGAATTTTAGAGTTAAAACATAACTGGATCCAAATTCTCATTTAATTTCCTACCAGGACCTGGAGAAATTATATTAGTACTTTCATGCCA
>PVIY010032025.1:0-29360 GCA_004026745.1 Myrmecophaga tridactyla
AAAAAAAAAAAAAAAAAAAGGAGGGCAGGGCCCTCCTGAGAGAGAGGAGGGTGAAGGAGAGAGCAGGGTCCTCAGAAGGGTGAGTATGGAGGGTGGGGGTGGAGGATAAAGGAACAGGAGGAGACTGAGGTGTGATTGGGTTTGATGTGGGGCTGGAGTTGGACCTGTAGGAAAGGTGGGAAGTGGTATCCAAGGCCTTTTTTGAAGAAGGAATGTAATCAGAATTGCATTTTAGAAATGCCACTAAAGACAGGAGAGAATCAGGAGGCTGGGGCAGGGTGGGAGTCCAGGGGAGCAGCCACGAGGCCTTCAATGGAGCAATGGTGCAAGCATAGGGAAGAGGGGCTGGTTTGGGGAGTGAGCTAGCAGGTAGACTCATTAGGACCTGGGGCCTGACAGGCTGTGCAGGGTGAGGAAGAGTCCGGACTGCTTGTCCCAGGTTTCTGGTCTGGGTGATGGGGAGGGGGGGTGCGGTTATAGCAGCAGGTCTTGGGGAAGAGGGTGCTTTCCGCTGGGCAGGGTGAGCATGAAAGGCCTGTGGCCATCCGGGTGGAAGTGCTCAGGAGGCAACCGGAATTCGGAGCTGAAGTTAGGAGGGAAACAGGAGTTGGAGGTGGGTGAAAGAACCCATAAAAGAGGTAGCATGAGTGACTGGAAGAGGAGCCCTGAGGGATGAGAGTTAAGGCATGGAGGGGCTGGGTGAGGGACAGGAGCCAGAGAAGGGACAGAAAGAGAGGAGAGAGGGACCTGACACAGGTCCATGGTCAGGAATACCAAAGGAGGGAAATAAAGGTCAAAAGTTAGAGGGACATCACCATAATCTACCCCACTCCCCTAACTGCAAGCATGGGGTGATGTGCTGACGTGGAACTTCCCACGGCACTGTGTGATTTCTCTCCTTCATTGGGTACTCTCAGCCCCTGAGACCTCCCCCACACTTAGTACTGGGCTTGACTTGGGGATCAGTCATCACATTTAGGGGGGGTCAGAGCCCCAGAATAAAGATAGGGAGAGAGGTGGGCACTGTGAAGCCCCACAGGTCACCTGTGAATGGGTGGCAGAGAGGCCACCCCAGCGTCCATTGTAGATGTACACACTACCGAAGCTGTTACCATCATCTGCCCCAAAACCTTCCAGAGGGGCCCCGATGACCACATCTGTGAGATTATCCTGACTGATATCTCCCACCGCTGCCATAGCAAAGCCAAACCGGGCTTTGGTGAACTCAGGGCACCCACTCAGCGTGTGTGCCAAGGAAAAGGAACCATTCTGCAAAACAAACAGGTAGCACAGATCTCAAGAGAGAGGCACAATGTGTCCACCCCATGAACACCCCAGAAGGCATGCTCCCTGGGCTGGTTGATTATGATTCTCCAGCAGGTTCTCTAAGACTCAGAAAAGGCAAGTGAACTTCCTAAGATTACACAGCCATCCAGTGGTAAGTCTGGGACCCTCCTTTGCCTTATAGTTCAGGACCCAGAGCCTGCCTACTCTGCTCCCTCCACTATTAGGGCAGGCAATTGGAAGGCCTAGGTTCTAGTCTTGGCTTCACCCCACACTTGCTAGATAAACTTAAGCAAGTCTCAACATCACCAAGCCTCATCTTCCTCAATTACAAAATGAAGGTGACAGCTACCTCCCATGGTTATTGTGAGAAACGAGTGAATACTCGTGAAACCCTGGACAAAATGTGCTTTGTGAACTGTGTAGCTATAAGAGATATTATCATCAGCAAATGCCCTTGCTTGTAGAAGGTGGGAGAATGGAGCAGCTGCCCCGCCCCTTCCCCCCAGTAGACACCCACCCTAAAGCACCTCCCTCCCCATCACTGGGGAAGAGCTCTCCCAGCCTCCATCGCCTTTGCACCAGGCTGAGCACCCAGTGCCTCAGTGAGCTGACGAAGATGAAGAATCCCCCACCTGTTCATTCCAGAGGTACACATAGACTCTGCCTTCTTCCCCAAGAACATGATAAAATGGAGCAGCCACCAGCAAGACATCTGTGGTCCCATCCATGTCGATGTCCACAGGGCACAGCTCAGAGCCAAAATAGGACCCCATCTGCAGCCCAGGAGAAACCCAGCTCACTGGGAGTGCTGGGGAGGGTCCCTGACAACGCCACAGGAAGGCTGGACAACCACACCTAGGTCATTCTAGGTCAATTTGGCTCAACAGAAAAACACAGGGGAGTGGGTGAGCAGCCCGATGCCCCACAATAGAGGAAACCACCTGGAAACCAAACATGCAGAACCCCAGCGCTACTGCAGAACCCCCACTGCCCAAGTTCTGCCCACTGCGGGCCTGGGCCTCAGCGTCATTGTGCAGGGCCACGCACAATGAGGAGGAGGTGAGTTTGACCCGGGAGGTACCTGCTCTCCCTCCAGCACTTGAGTGAAGTTGGCCTCCTGGATGACAAACACGGCCCCCCGCAGCCTGCGCCGCGGAGCCCCTGCCACAAAGGAGGGGCCTCCCGGCCTGTGCACCACAGCCACCGCGTAACCTGGGGCAGGGTGAGAGGGGATTGGTGTGGTCGTGACCAGGAGCACCCACGGGCCATTCTCGGGGCTCCCCACCTTCCCAGCTAGCCTCCGACGTGGGCTGGGGGGCGGGCAAAACAGGAGACACTGGCTTTCTCATCTTTTGAAAACGCGGCATCAGTGAGTACTCCCACCCACCGCTGTCGCAGGCCACATGCGCGTGCCCCACCACGCAGACGTGCTACAGCCTCGCTAGAAATTCACCGCCCACGTTCACTCACGCGGTCGGTGAGGAGCGAGGTGAGCGGCGAGCGGACACGCACACCATTAGTGATGGGGAGGTCCTGCCCTCCCCAGGGCACTCGCCAGGGCCGCCGCCCAGGGTCGCTGGTAGAGGCCGAAATCCACGGCCTCCAGGCCCTAGCCAGGCCCCGCCCCCACCCAGATGCTCTCCAGGCCCCGCCCCCACCCAGGTGCTCTCCAGGCCCCGCCCTCACCCAGGTGCTCTCCAGGCCCCGCCCTCACCCAGGTAGCTGTACTGGGCAGCCTTGGCGTCCGCCGCCGTTTGGTTCAGGAAGCGGCCCCTCCGGGCACACATGTCGTAGTGCAGCACGCCCCCCGACCAGTTGAAGGCTCCGACGGCGCCAAGCAGCACTTGCTCCTGCAGAGGACACGGGTGGGGGCCCATCTGAGAGGAAAGAACTCAGGGCCCAACCGCGGTGACCGCGAATCTGAGAACCTTGTTGGGAGAAGGGAGGGCATTAGGTGGCCCTGTGAGGGTCCAGCCAGCAATGCAGGCAGGAAGGTGAGGTGCCAAACTAACTCTGGATTCCAGTTATCCCCTCAGAGCAGAAAGCCGACCAGAGGCTCCAAAGATGAACATTAAAAAAAGAAAAAAAAGAAAAAAAGGATGGTTGTGCAAGATAATTGCCATGGCGTTCTCCTCAGGGTCTGGCCCACAAGGCCCACTGTGTCGAGTGAAGGTTCCAACTGCCATTCCACCATACACAGGGACCACCGCTCACCAAGTGTTTCTCCCCTGTCTGCAGGGAACAGTCTGCCAGTGAGCAAAGCAAGAAAGCCCACCCAGGCCAAATTCTGTTTCGCTGGTCTGTATTAACAGGGATTGCTCAATCTTTGAGCATACTAAACAAAACAACCTTCTGTAATGAATATGGCCACACTTTTGTCTCTCTCAAATGTCCAGATAAGGGCAAGCAAGCACAAGCATTTCCTTTTATCATAAAATAACACGCTGTAGAAGGCAGAGCCCGGAACTGTGGGCCAGGAGCCTCCAATCCCCAGGTGTTCATGGGGCCCCTCCTCTCCCAGGTTCTTACTGCCCTCTTCCAAAAGATATTCTGCCTGTGGCCGAGTCCACCACACACCTTATCCAGGATCTGGGCGCTGAACCCAACTTGCGCCATCTGGTAGTGAAGGGCCTCTCCAACCGTGCCTAGAAGCCAAGAAGCGCAGTGAGATGCTGCGGGGGGCTGAGGTGAAGGGAGGAGCTCAGTCAGGGAGTGGTCCAACCTAGCTCGGATCCCAGGGGAATCAATGTTTGGTGTAATGGAAAGAGCACCAGGCTCTTCCCTGAGGGGGTCTGGTCCAGGCTTTAGGAACTACTGGCTGAGTCCTTGGGCAGTTCCCTTCTTCTAAGCCTCCGTTTCCTCATCTGTGAGCTCCTGGGAGCTCCTGGGAGCAGGAACTACATCCCCACCATGCTTGTTTCTCCAGCATCAGTTCAGAGTGAGGGGGGTGAGGGAGGCTGGGGGTATTGTTGCCTTTTTAGATGGAGAAATTGAGGTCAGAAAGGGGATAGGACTTGCTCAGAGTGCCACATCAAGGTAGGGCAGAGGCAGGGCTAGGGTCTCCTGCTGAATTTTGAAAGGGCTGTCACAAGTGGCCCGGGGAACCTCACCTTCCATGTGAACAATTTTCTGCTGCAGTTTGCTCAGCAGCCCTTCCAGCGCCGTGTAGTTGGTCACCTTGAAGGCGTGGGTCTCATCAGGGTCCGAGGCGATCAGCTTCAGTTCTCTGTCAGTCTTCTCCTTCTCAAACGAATCTCCCACCTGCACAGAGGTTCTGGATCAGTGGGTCAGGGCTAGGAGGGCTGGCTCCCTCACTTCCTCAAGCCCTGGGGGCTCTCCAGGCCCAGGAAGAGGGCTGAGCCCCTTGGCCTGGCCTTCAGCACCTTCCATCACCTGTCCTTGTCCCTGTTCTCATCCACACACTCTGATTTTCCCAAATTACATGGGTTTTCCTGAATACACCAGTTCCTTCTCACCTCTGCTATTCCCTCTGCCCGCAAAGGTTTTCCTCCTCACCTATGCCCCAGGCTAGCTATTCTTGTTTCTCCTCTGAGACCCAGCTCAGCACCATCTCTTCCAGGAGCTTTCCCTGATATAGTTCTTGTGGGCTCCCAGAGTGTCTACTGCTCTACCATCACTGTTCGGCAAGTGAACTGTGACCCTATTGGAAAATGAGCCCTCCATAGGAAGATCCAGGGGGATGCAGGCCATAGGTGCCAGGAGGCAAGAAGCTGGGGAGTGGTTTTCTTTAATAGAGCGAGGTTTGGGTAAACTGCTTACAGAGGATGATGGAAAACCAGAAGCCCTTATCAGGATCTCTGGCCCCTCCCCATCCTAGGCTGCATGGGGTCAGGTGGCACTTCTGCCAGCTCCTGGCTCTTACCCCGATGGCAAAGCGCTCAATGCCTTGCATCTTTGGGGAGCTGATGACAGTCATGAGGTTGAGGGGGTCGCCGAATATGTCCCCATCCGTGATCACCACCATGACCTTGGATGCCTTTTTTCTAGAACCATGACTTGGTGTGAAGATGTTGTCTCTAAGCAGGAGAAAGTAAATGAAGAGGGGAATTTTGCCACATGGATGGCTACGCCCTGAGGAGATTTTATTCGTTGACCTGTTTTAGAATTGGAGAGGATTAAAGAGCCCTCCTAAATGGAGAACAAAGGGAGGTGATGCCCTGTATGTCACACAGTGGGTCTGAACCAGTACCACCCAAGTGTACTGGTTCCTCACCTGCTCCCAACAAAAAGGTGCCGGATGGCACTTGAGTCTGCTCCTTTTATGTGTGTGCAGGAATGGCAGTGATGTTAAAAACAATGGCTAATACTTACACGGCACTTATGTACCAGGCACTGTACCTAGTTTAACCGTTTAATCCTTCCAAAGTCCTATGAGGCAAGAACTATTAGTACTTTCTTTTTTTTGGGGGGGGGAGGGGTGCATGGTCCGGGAATTGAGCCCAGCTCTCACACATGGAAGGTGAGCAGTCTACCACTGAACCACCCGTGCAGCCAATATTCTTATTTTAAAAGTGAGGAGAATGAAATACAGAATGGTTACGCAACTTGCCCAAGGTCACACAAGTACAATTTGGAGCTGGGATATGAACCAGGCAGCCGGCCCACTGAGCCCGTCCTTGTAAGCACTGTGTTAGCAAATCTCTGGAAAAATTTCTGGAGGGTAGTCCGAGATCTGTGAGGTCTTTCTGTGAGGTCTTTCAATCCAAGGCTGCCTTCCGGCCAGGAAAGAGCTAGAACCCTGATCCCTCCTCTTCATGGTTCTGTTCAGCTGCTTTCTCCAGGCATGATGCCTGGACGCTCTGGGCAGGACCCCAAGCCGCACCCAGGAGGTGCTCAGCTAATTCCCACTGCCCTCCTACTCACAGGACATGCTGCATGGCTGAGGCAGTCTTCGTGACTTTCCCCACTTGAGTGATGTTCTGGACTCTGACAAGGGAGGCCATCACATCCTGGCTGTCCCGAAGGTCAAACTCAGTCTGGATCACTTCCCCATACTGCACCAAGGCAAAGCTGCACTGGAAGGGAGAGGCCATGGAGGAGAAGGTGTTGGAAGAGCCACCATGCCCAAAACCACCCCTGCCCCTTGGATGACTTCCCCAGGAAGCAGTGGAAGAATCTACTGATTCCACCTTATCTCAGGGCAGGCAGAGATGTTTAGCTAAGGAAAATCTTAGCTTAGATGCTAAGGAGGGAAATCTCTGAGCAAGTAAGGGTGGAGGAGGATGTGATAGTAATAGCCTCCAGTGAATTACAGGCTCCTCCCTGAATTCATGTCCCTGTGCCCCCTTCCACATTGACTTTGGGATTGGCCACGTGACTTGTTTTGGCCAATGGAATATCAGCAACTGTGATGCAATCAGAGACTTGAACACGCTTACACAGTGGGGCTTGTTCACTTGTAATACTGTTGCTGTAAAAAAGTTGGGCTGGCCTACTGGAAACACATGGCTCAGCTAACAGCCAGCACCAACTGCCAGACAAGTGAGTGATGCCGTCTTAGGCCATCCAGCTCCAGTCAAGCTACCAAATGCCTACAGTTGCAGAAGTAACCCCAGGCAAAACAAGCAGAAGAACCACCAGCTGAGCCCAGCCCAAACAGCTGATCCAGAGAATTGTGAGCAAATGAAATGGTGGAGGCTTTCAGCCAGCAAGTCTTGATTGTTACATAGCAATAGATAACAGAGTATCTGAAACCAGCTCTCAGGGAAACCCACCTCAAAACACTTTTCATAGAAGTTCCTCATCATGTTGGAGATGAAATCTTTGGCTTTCTGGAAGTCTAGGGGATCAATGCTTCCTGAACCATCCAGGATGATGGCAATCTCAGTGCCTGGGCCAAAACAGGGAGCAAGTTAGAAGTGGGCAGGGGATTTGGGGCAGGAGTGAGGGCAGCATATCCTGCCCTGAAGGCACCCACCCTCATTCAAATCCCTAGGGCTCATTTTGGAGAGGAAGTCAGTGAAGTTTCCCAGAATGAAGCTTTTGTCTCAAAGGCAGAAAGGGAGCTAGAACCTGCTCAGAGCGAGAACCCGACTCATTTGTGAATCACTCCCATCACTCCTGCTCTCTGGGTCTCAGTTTCCCCATCTGTAAGATGGGGTGGAGGGAGTTAGGACTGGCCCAGCCTGCAGAATGTAGCCACTGCTCTCCATCTACCAGACCTAGGCATACCTCACCCCTGGAGGCTGACAGCTTGGAGATCAGCCTTGGCAGTTTCTGGGAGCAACCCAGGTCTACCTTTGCTCACCAGCTTCCTCCTCATCCTCCTCCTCCTCCTCCCCTTTCTCCTCCTCTGCCTTCTCCAGGGCCCGGCGATGCCTGGATGAGTTCTCATCCTCCTCCATGCTACTTATTTTGTTCCTGTAGCAGTCTCCACCGTCCACATGTACATCTGGATCCAGGAGATTTTCTTTTAAAAATACACATAGAGTTAGACATTGCTAGTATCATAACTTTCCAACCCCCAACCAAAACAATTCCTGCCAATCCTAAAGAACACATTATATAAAATTCCACAAAGGTTTCATGCACTAGGATAACTTTCCAGAAATCTGCAACCTCCCGATGGGTCCCTGGACCAGATAAGTCCTGAAACCTAGAGAGGCCAGCCTCTCCAGAACATCAGCTAGTTCCATCCCTCTATCCCATATTATTGACAGCCTCTTCCAACATGAAAAAGTTAGAATGGGCATAACCCAGATCCCCTATAGAGTGAGAGAAAGATCAAAGGTGATGGTGGAGTTAAACAGAGAAGGTTTAACAAATGAGCATGAATGCTGAATCAGTATCTTGATATTTCTTTTAGTCTCCAGTACCTTCGAACAGCTAGAAATAAAAATCTAAAATTGTGGAATTGTAATTCCATACCAAACTCTGAAATCTGTTCTACAACTAATTGTTGCAATGTACTTTGAAAGGTATTGTTTTTTTGTATATGTGCTATGTGTCACAAAAAAGAAAAAAGAGAAGGAAGAGTATAATAGAGAAGACAAGATTTAACAAATGAATATGACTGCCGAATCAACATATTGATATTCTTTTGGTCTCCAGTGTCTTGGAGCAACTAGAAGAAAAAATGAAAAATCATGGAACTGTAACCCATACCAAACTTTAAAATCTGTTTTATAACTACTTGTTAAAATGTACTTAGACATTAATTGCTTTTTGGTATATATGTTATTTTTCACAATAAAAGAAAAGTTAAAAGGAAAAAAATACACATAGAAGAGGACCTCCTCGTTCACGGCCAGGCAAGCCCTCTCTTGACTCTACCCTGATTCCTTTCATGTGGGGGGCCTGGGACCTGCTTTGCACCTCACTAGGCCATATGTCTCCCCTGCATCTGCTGTGGGCTGGTGCTTCTTCTTGAAAACTGAGAGGATCTCTTTAGAGCTGGCCAAGGCCAGTCAATGTCCAATTCTTACCAAGGTCAGAGAAGTAGACCTGGGCCCGGAGACGGAGATCAGAGGACAGTAGGCTGCAACTGCCTGTGAATTGTGAGGTGAGGCTCTGGAACCGCCGGGCTGTCACTTGAATGCAGATCTGGGAGGCAGGGCAGGAGGAGAGAAGCTGGATCAACCCCAGCCCAGGCCTTCTGGCTACAGCCACCCTGTCACTCCCATCCCAGTAGTCAGTGCCTGAACCTGCCAGGGGACACAAGAAGTGCTGGGGTCAAAGCTGAGGTCAGGTCATACAGGTTAGCCCTGGCATCAGCATAGGGGGTCAGAGCGGGGTCAGCCCTGGGGGAGTACCAAGGAGACAGGTGTGCTCAGCCCCGAGAATAACACGCCCGTCGGGACTGCTGTAGTCAACACTAGGGGCAACCACAGGGCTCAGCACCAGCTTCCCTGAGGCCCTCCTCCTCCTGCCCAAGCACACTCACCAAAACGCCATGGTGGTTCCGGACAACTGCCACTCCCCGGTGCTTCCCCTTTGGGATGGGGACTTGCTCTGAAACAGTTAAACCCAGATGAGAAGGGAGGGCTGTCAGGAGGCAACTGGGAGACAAGGTCAGAGGGCACAAGGTCACCTCCATAAGGGCCCCATGAGGAACTGTTGGCCACTCAGAGAAACCTCTACAAACACCAGGGTGAAGTGCCTGACCCTGGGACTCATTTGCTGCTTCATTCAACAAATGCTCTTTGACAGCTGCTCAGTGCCCAGCCTTGTGCCAGAGAGTGACAGGGATGCAGAAATGACTGAGATCTGGTGCTTGTCCTCAGGGGCTCCTGGTGTGGGCAGGCGGACAGATGGAGGAGCATGGCCTAGTGGGGGTGAGTGCAGCACCAGAGGCATGTGCAAGAGCCCGAGGGACTGGCTGTGAGAACCTGATGAACCCTCCAGCTGCAAAGAGCCTCCTCCAGGAAACCTTCCTGCCTCACAGCCCTAGGGGAAGAAGTAACAGCCCTCCTTCTTCCTTCAGCACCATGGGCCTCAGGACACTGTCTTATTTTCAAGCCACAGTGTCTCGGTGACCTGCTGGACTGTGTACTCTTCCAGTGCAAAGACTGAGTTCTGTTCAACTCAGTGTCTCTTACTGAGACAAGAGTTCCACTTTACACAGCGGAGTGGTTGTCAGTAACTGTGTGATGCGAGTCATATGGGATGGGATGGGTAGAGTTTGGTTAATGCGTGAGTTAGGTCCTTTTGTTCATTTTCATTTATTCATTTGAACAGCATTTACTGAGTGCCTGTTATATGCCAGGCCTCATGCTAAACACTAGAAGGGCCACAGTTAGATTGGGATGGATCCCACTGAGGTGTGATGAGCTATGTTGGGATGGGTTGGATTTTGGAGTTGGGCAGATTTGAGTTTGCATCTGTCGTGCCACCAACATTAGATTTATGAATGTTGTTACAGCAGAATAAAAGTACTTAACTTCTCTGAACTACAGCTTCCACTTCAGTAAAATGGTATGGTTGTGAGGATTAAAACTGGATAAAGCACTTAGTAAAGTGTCAGGCACACTGACTGAGTACTAAGTAACTTTTAAGAATCATTTTTGTGGTTAGGACTGGTTTGGGAAAGTAGGCTGGGGATTATAACCGGGTTGAGATGGGGTTGAGCATTCAGATGGGCTGGATTGCCATGAATGGTGTTGGATCTAGGGGTGGGATAGACCGCTTTAGGTGGGGCTACATTAGAGGTTGGAATGGTTTAGGTTGGGATGAGTGGGATTCCTAGAAAGGTGGGCCTGGAGAGCACTTCCTGGGACTGCCTTACCTACTGGTTGACAATGGATCTCATCTTGGCTGAGGGAACATCGATGCAGGTATCCTGCTGTCCCATTGTTTCTAGGGCTGGTGACCAGGAGCCTGAGTGGAAGGAAAGAGATGGTACAGTCTTCCCACTCCAGACCCATAGGCTCACAGGCCCCGTCTCTGGAAGAAAGATGCCCTGACCTGGAAAGGCAGGCAGACTCTCAGCCTAGGATTGCAGACTATGCACTATGGGGGGAGCATTTTCTCAACTTTACTTCTGCACAGCTCCAGGCAGGAAATGTTAAATGCAACCCCTCTCTGCCTCACCCCCAACCTGCCAGAGATGGGGTGGTGGTGGTGGTGAATAAAGTTCCCCCACTCTCTTGTGGGGGTGGGAATGGGGGAAAACAGGAAGCCACGAGAAACACAGTTGATTCTTTTTGGGACAGTGCCTGCTTCCTGGAGGCCACCCAAGGGCCTGCCCCACCTGGCCTTAGTGATGGTATTTCCTGAAAAGAGCACACTGGTGCCCCTATCCTGTGGGTCAGTCAGAAGTAGAGTTGGGGTAAGGGTCAGATTTTGACAGCCTCAGGAGGTGTGGCACCCTACTGCAAACCTCTGCACCCCATAACAAGCCCAGCCCGGGAAGACAGAAGAGTAGCCACCGTCAGCCCAAACAATCTCACTGTTCACACTGCCCAGAGAGGACTGGGTTGTCCAAAGGCAGGGAGTGAGCTCTCCAGCCTAGGGGGTATAAGTAGGGACTGGTGAGGAAGGGACCTGAGGCTCAGACTGGTAACAGTGAACCAAGCGTAAGATCTTTAGGCTGATGGCAGTATGAAGCCATGGAGACTTTATAAGAGGAAGTACATTAGTCTATACCTTTGAAAGGTCATGATGTGGTGGGGGAGGGGGTTGTGGCAGGCTAACGAGCACAGGGTGGGGCAGGAATGAGTGCCTCCATTTCCTCACCTCCCATCAGTACATTTTTTAAATTATGAAATATCTGCATGGTTTACAGATGATAACAAAGTACACACCCAGGTGAGTGCGTCCCATCCCAAGCTGACTTCCACCTGGTGACATAGCTCTCTTCAAGGTCACCAGTGAGGTCCACATTGCCAAACTCAACAGACATCTTTCTGTCCCCACCTTCCTCAACCTCTCTGCAGCCTTGACATACATGACCACCTCCTCCTAGGAACACTTTCTACTCCTTTCTTTCCCCTCTTACCCTTCTCATCACTCCTTCTCAGACAACTTTGCTGCTTCTTCTGCTGCCCAACCTCTAAATGTCACTGGAGTCCCTGTCAGCACTCTCCCTGAAGATCTCCTGCACCCTCACAGCTTCAGCACAGCTATAAATGCTGAGATCCTTGCCTTGACATCTGTAGCTTGGCATCTTGTCACCAGATGTTAGATGCACATAGCTTTGTTGGCAGAATAATGAGACACCAATGATAACCATGTCCCAATCCCTGTAACTTGTTAAAGTGTGACCTGTCATGGCAAAAGGGACTTTGCAGATGTATGTAAATTAAGGATCACGAGATGGGCAGATTATCCTGGATTATATGGATGGGCTCAATGAAATCAACTCAATAAGGATCCTTATAAGAGAGGGGCAGGCAACTCTGCAAGTGAAATCATTGCCCTCCCCCGTATGTGGAACATGACATCCAGGGGTGAAAGTCTCCCTGGAGACGTGGGCGATAACTCCCAGGGATGAATCCAGAGCTAGCACCGTGGGATCAACAATTCCATCCTGACCAAAAGGGGGAAAAGAAGTATAATTAATAAAGTATCACTGGCAGAGAAAGTTCACATATTAGAGTCGAGAGGCTACTCTGGAGGTTGCTATTATACAAGCTTCAGTTCGACCTTGCTACCTATCATAACTTGCCAACCCCCAACAGGATCATTCCAGCCAACCCTAAAGAACACCTAGGGCAATATATAAGATTCCACAAGCATTCCATGCACTAGAGTAACTTTCCAGAAACCTACAATCTCCACATGGGTCCCTGGTCCAGGTAAGTCCTGAAACCTAGAGGGTCCAACCTCTCCAGAACATCAGATAGTTCCATATCCTTTACCCCATATTAGTGACAGACCCTTCCAAAATGAATAATTTAAAATGGCCATAGCCCAAACACCCCTAAAGAGAGGGATGGAAAGATAAATGTGATGGTGGAGTTATAAAGAGAAGATAGGATTTAACAAATGAATATGAATGCTGAATCATTAAATTGATATCTCTTTTAGTCTCCAGTATTCTCGAGCAGCTAGAAGTAAAAATCTAAAATTGTGAAATTGTAACCCATGTCAAAGTCTGAAACATTCTACAACTAATTGTAGTGCTGGGCTTTGAAATTTATAGCTTTTTTGTATATATGTTAATTTTCACAAAAAAAAAGAAGGGAAAAATGTTGATTGTGATGATAAAAAATATTTAAGCCCTCTAGCCTCCTATATTCTGGAGCAGCTAGAAGGAAATATATGAGAGGATCATATGGTAGCCCAAGACAAACTCAGGGATCTGTCCTGTAACTACTTGTTGAAGAGTGCTTTGAAAACTATTTTTTTTTTATTTCTTTCCTTTGTATATGTGTTATACTATACAATACAAAAAGTTAAAAGAAAAAAAAATAGAGAGGGGCAGGATGGTCAGAAGCAGAGAGAAGTTTGAAGATGCTGCTGCTGGCTTTAGAGATGGAGGAGGAGACCACGAGCAAAGGGATGTGAACAGCCTCTAGAAGCTGGAAAAGGCAAGAAAATGAACTCACATTGCACTGCCAACACTTGATTTTAGGTCAGTAAGACCCATTTCAAACTCCTGATCTGCAGAACTGTAAGGTAATAAGATAATAAATTCATATTGTTTTAAACTCCTAAGTTTGAGGTTATCTGTTGTAGTAGCAATAGAAAACTAATATACTAACCAACTTCTCATTGTCTATTAACATCTCAAACTTAGAATGTCCAAAACAGAACTTGTGGTCTTTTCTTCGCAAGCCTGCTTTTTCCCATCTTCTCTAGGGCAATAAATGTCACCGCCAACCACTAAATTCTAAAGCCTGAAGACTGGGGAGCATCCTTGCTTCATCTTTTCCCTCATCCCCTACATCAAATCCATCTCTAAACCGCTACATTGTGTCTAAGGAAGAACAATGAATTTATCCATGTTTCTCAATAATTCAGTGTGACTTTTAGCTGTTTTTCTACATACTTTATTCTAATTCATTTATGAAAATTAGGGGAAACTGATTTATAATAAGTTTTTTCATCTTTAAAATCACCTTCTATATACTGCCGCTCCTTTCCAGCAAATCCCATGCTAAAGTGAAAAATGATGCAATGTATTATTTCAGAGGCCCAAAGCAATCTGTAACCTTAATTTCTCAAATATCAATTTCAAATTTCTGCCTACATTAAAAAAAAAACTCAAATGGCCAAAAAGCATATAGTTAGTAGAAAGGAAAATGCATGCAATGAAGATTATTTAACTACTATACAATTTAAAAAGTTAAAATATATGTATTATTTAACTAGAACTTTATTATTTCTGCTTTTCCCCCAAGCTACCGGCACTTTTTAATCTGGCATCGAACATGCACAATTACAGACTTTAGATTTTTTTCAGGCATGTAATTACATGAAAAATAAATAACTTTCAATCTCTTTCATAGTTGAATTTGTTCTTAAATATTTCCAGGAGAGGGAAGTCCCAAGAATTTTGTGTTCTTTAAGAAGCTAGTATATACAAATGAACTGCTAAATGTTCAACTAAATCTTGAAGAAACCTATAGTTTCTTTTTCTTTTTAAAAGTGCAATGCAGATATGCATGCCCATCATTGTTCATATAGTGAAAAGAGGGGATGGTAAGAGTAGATTCAATTTCCTGTGAATGTACAGTTGTAAGCTAATCTGAATGGAAAAAAAAATGAAAAACGCAACACTGACAGTTGTTTAAAGGAAAAAAGAACCAATAAAATAACTGCTGAAGAACACGAATATCTCCTCTTAAAAAGAAGAAAAGTATAGGGGTAACAAAGGTTAAAATAAATTGAGTAGGTTGAAATACTTGTGGTCAATGAGAGGGAGGGGTAAGGGGTATGGCATATATGAGGTTTTTTTTTTTTTCTTTCTTTTGCTGGAGAGATGCAAATGTCTAAAAAAATGATCACGGTGATGCATACACAACTATGTGATGATATGGTGAGCCATTGATTGTACACCAGGTATAGAATGTTTGTATGTCAAGAATGTATGCTTGTTGCTTACAATAAGAATATTTTTTTAAAAAAGAAGAAGAAAAGTGTTATCCAAAACAAAAACGAGAACTACAGATTTGAAAAACACTCATTTTTCTCTGACTTAAAATACAAACAAAAAAATACTGGAAGGAGGAAGTCAAGACCATTCCAGTTACTCTGCTTTGCATCACCCTGTTTTATTTTCTTCTCAGAGCTTGTCACCTTCTGGTCGTATCTTGTTTACTTGTTTACCTGCTTATTGCTTGTCTCTCACATCTAGACCATAAGCTCTCCCTGGATCTCGTTTATTCTTCTTCACCATTTTATTCCTGGCCTGGAACAGTGCCTAGCACAGAGCAGGGGCTCAGTAAATCTTTGGTGAGTGACTGGATGACAGCCCAGGAAGCGCTGAGAGGGCTGATCTGGGGCAGGCTGAGGGGCGGAGGGCGGGTTGCAGCTGAGCTCTGCTCCTCTGTGTAGGCTCTGCAGGTGAGCCCCCAAATTAGGTCGCTTTCTCAGCAAAAAGAAAAGCCTCTTCCCCCACACCCCCTTCCCAGCCTTAGCCTCAGCCTTGGGCCTAGCCACGTCCTCTGAGCAACGTGATGAGAGAAGGACTTAGAACTGGGTTCCACCCCCGACTGTGTTCTGGAACAGCCTGGGCTGGCCCTCCTCCTGCAGGCCTCTGTCCCAGCTGTTTCCTCTACCCGCAGTGGCTTTTACTTCCTTCTCCTGCAGAGAAACCGTCATTCCCAACACTGGCTCCACAGGAAGCCCTCCCAAAGAAGGAGCCACTCAACCCCGTACAGACCCTCCAGGTAGTCCTGACTACTCGTCCCTGAACCCCACCCCCAGCCTTTGTTCTCACCTACACTGTGCATTCCCAGGATACCATCACGTACAGCTGCACAATCTATGCACTGCAGAACCCAAGACTGCTATTCCGACCACAGTCATGCAATGCAGCGGCCCTGGGGCCCAGTCTGAGCTGCCTCTCCTCCGACCCTTTTTACCCTCCAAGGCGGATCATTTCTTGATCTCTGGGTTTGTTGGCTAAACAAATGACTGAGCAGCTGTAATATAAGACCTTCCAGCAGTTCCCGGGGCCCTGCCACACCCTGCCCATTCCCTGACGTCATTCAGTTCTCAGAGCCCATTCCCATATGTCCCAGAGGGATGTCCTTCTTTATGTCTGACCTCATTCCCCCCGCAACAGCCTAAGCCATGATGCTGCCAGCCCTGGTCTCTTATATTTGAAGGAGAAATTGTGTGAGGGAGTGAGAGGGATAGTTCATCTTCACCCGGGGCACAGGGACCCCAGCCCGCGGTGGCCAGCCAGCACATTTCCTGCCTTGTGCCGCAGGCCCATGGTCTCGGGCGCCATCACCCGCAGCACAAATGTGCCTCCCACCACATCCTCTCTGGCAGGTTCAAACCCCCTCTTTGCTTGCAGGTGTTCAGGGAGGTTTTGGGGAGCCCAGCTGAGCTCTCCCCTCCTCCTTGGTGGTCTCAGGGCCCTCTGCTGCAGGGCTACAAAGTCCCCTCACCCACCCTGGCCTTTGGGCTTTGGCTTCTGCAGGAAGGGCTGTTAAAGTCTGTCGGGCCTGGGGCTGGGGTGGGCACCACTGGGTACTGTAGGGAGGAAATTTGGAAGGGGGATGGTCACAAAGAACTCAGTCTGAAGCCCAGGCTTTCTGAGCACATGGAGAAACCAGAATGCTCACGTACCACTAGTGGGAGTTTAAACTGGAACAAGTAGTTTGGAAAACTATCCAGCAGTTTCTACTAAAGTTGAATCAACGCATAACCATGACCCAGTCATTCCACTCCTGGGACACACCCAGTAAAAACAGGTGCAGCTGTCCATCAAAAGAAAATGCAGCGCAGTGCCATTCATAATAGCCCACGGAAACGGCGCTAATGCCCATGGTGAGTACTCTTCACACAGTGGAAAACTCTGTGACAACCAGAATGAGCATTACTGCCTCAGGCAACACCACGGATGAATTCACAGACCTGTTGAGTGAGAGAAGCCAGACACAGTAGAGCAAACACTATATGATTCTGTTTATATCAAGGTCAAAACGAGGTGCAATTAATCCGTGAGGTGAAGGTCAGATGGACATAACTCTCAGTAGGAGCTGTGCCTGGAAGGGAGCTCACAGGCCACCGGGGGCTTACATGAGGCTGGTAACGCTCTGCTCCTTGATCTGGATGCAGCTTACATGGGTGGTTCACTCATGAAAATTCCTGGAGCTGCACCCATATGACGTGTGCATTTTGACATTGGTATATGTCAATACAGTTTTACCCAAACAAAAGAAAACACAGCCAAACTCAACATTTAATTCATCCTCCCTGAAGCCACCACCTTCCTAACAATGTTCTTACAACTCTTTCCTATTTCACATCCTTGTGGCTCCTCCAAACCCTTGGAGCCTAGGTGACAAGGCACTGCCCACCTGCCCTGTCTTATTTCTCCTTACTCCAGCTTCGGTCACACAACATTTTCTCAATTCCTTGAGCTTGCTCAGGCTAGTGTCCAGGCTGCTGCCCTTGCTGGTCTCTCTGCCTGGACTTCCCCCATCCATTCCTTCTCACGGCTAATACCCATGCTCCACGAGTCCCAGCACAGATGACATCCCCTGGCTGAGGTCACACCTGCCTCGATGTTCCCATTGTGCCTCCTACATCATCACTGGTCCTGTACCATCGGACTTGTCTGCTTCCTTCATCAGCCTGGGAACTCCATGAGGGGAGGGGCCATGTCTTCTTCACTATCTTATCCCCCAAACCTGGTCTGGCACCAAATTGGTGCTTTATGAATACTCCCTGAACAAAGGAATGAATGAGTTGGCCCTGCTTTCACCCCTTAAATCTAATGATCTCCAGCCTCTAGCCTGGACAGATGAGGAAACTGAAGTTCACAAACGGGTCCGCTGCCTTGGCCAGTGGGCTCAGGATCCACAGCCCAGGGCCTGTGAGTCTGCCTCAGGAGCCACCACTGCTGGCCCACCCTCCACCAAGCAGAGCTCCTGACCTGCTCACCTTGGGGAGATGTGGGGTACCACTCAGGCAAGAACAGGGTCCACCTCACCCAGCTCAGATCCTAAGCCCTTCTAGCCCCTGGGCTCACTGGATATGAAGGAAGCTCCTGACCACTTTAAGTGGAGTGGGGGACCAGCTAAGGTGGGGTGCATGTGTACGTGGTGGAGGGGGGGCAGGTGTCAGAGGCTCCCTGAATGTGTCGGTTTGAAACTGTCATGTGTCCCAGAAAAGTCATGTTATCTAATCCTCATTCAATACTGCTGGGTGGGATCTTTTTTTATTGTTTCTATGGAGATGGGACCCACCCAATTGTGGGTAGTTACTTTCGATTAGATGGTTCCTGTGCAGATGTGTCTCCACCCATTCAAAGTGAGCCCTTTAAGAGGGAAACATTTTGAAAAATGCTTCAGAGCCCAGAAAGCCAACAGAGCCCACACAGCCAAACACTTTAGAGATGCAGAAGGAAAACGCTGCCAGAGAAGCCTTATAAAATGAAGACAGAAAGCTAGAAGATATCACCATGTGCCTCCCAGCTGAGAGAGAAACCCCGAACTTCATTGGTCCTTTCTTTGGAGTTAAGTTATCTTTCTCTGGATGCCTTAATTTGGACATTTTCACAGCCTTAGAACTTAATAAATTCCCTTTTTAAAAGCCATCCCATTTCTAGTATTTTGCATTCCAGCAGCTTAACAAACTAAAACATTGGACATGGCTCCAAGTGGAGCAAACAGAGAAAGTGCCCTGTGACCTCTATGAAAAAAAAAAGTGGGAAGGGACTGTACTAGATTTAAAGAGACATAACAATATGCAATGCACGAACCTCGACTGGATCCCAGTTTTTAAACAAAACAGCTCAAAAAGTTATTCTGGGGACAACAGAGGAAACTGGAATGTGCGTCAGGTATCACAACCTTCACTGCAAAACATCTCTGAAAACTTAAGACTTATATCACCATCTGATATAATAGATACTTTATTTCTTGCTTATTGTCTGTCTCTCCCTGCCAGGATGGAAGCACCCCAAGCCTAGGGATCTTTGTCTGCTTTGCTCACTGCTGTATCCCAAGTGCTAGAATGTACTAGGTGCTCCATAAATATTTATTGAATGAATGGCCACTGTGTATATATTCTGAAACTTGTCCTTTTCATTTTACGTTATGTTTCGAGATTGATAAAGGTTGATAACCACTGAATTTGTTTTGTTCATTCTACTTGCTTTTACCATTGCATCGTTGTCCATCTTCCTAAGGATGAACATTTCCAAACTTTCACTGTAGCAGACAATGCTAAAATGAATATCTTTGCGTATGTCTGAGCATTCCTCTAGGGCAGACACTTGGGTGTGGAATTGCTGAGTCAAAGGGTATGTTCACCCTCAACTTCACCAGACAGGGCAAAATCGCTCTCTAAGGTGGTCACAGCAGTTTATACCCTGCAAGTTCCTGTCTCAATGGCATCCTCGCCAGCACAGTGTGGTCAGATTATCAGTGTGTGGCTTATCTCACAGATAGGCACCAACGATATTTTCAAAATCTAAGCTAATGTATATTGAGTATGTTGTATAATGTATTTCTGGTTTGTCTAGAAACCGTGCTAAACTCTTTACACACATTATTTCAAACAGTCTCTGCAATGACCCTGTGAGGTAGGGCAAGTCACCACCCCCATTTTAAAGAGGAGGAACTGAGACTCGGGGCCTGAGAACTTTGCTAAAGTCGCACAGCAAATACAGACCATGACTATCAGAATGCAGAGTCTGCCTCTTAACCACTACTTTCTGAAAATGAAAATGTTTTCATTTTTGTCTTTATGTTTTTTACCCCTTTCCAAATTTTCTATGTTGAGCATGTATCACTTTCATAAGGGAAAAAAGAGCCCTTGGAAGCAGCACTTCCTATGACCCATTCCCTGGAACTCAGCAGGCCATCCCAGGCTCTGGGGTAAGAGAGCTCTGGGTGGGGTGGAAGGGCCTGGGCGCCATGTGGGCTGGCCTGTGCTTACAGTCTCTTTCCTGTCCTCTCCTTTTCTCCTACACGCCTTACAGAAAGTGTGGGCATGAGTTTCCCAGAGGCCTCTCGGTCCTCAGCCCTCCTGCCTGTCGGGCCCCACTCACCAGGTCTGGCCGGTGCTGGAGTCCTGGTGCAGGAGGGAGCTGAGCACGAAAGGTGCACGTCCTGCAGGCGTGACCCAGGTCCGCGTCTCATCCACATTGAAGCCCGCCAGCGGAGCCAGGCCTGCGGGGAAAGAGAAAGAATTAACAAAAGAGGCACATTGTCGGGGCTGAGGCTGGGCCTTTTCCTCCCATGATTCCACCAAACCGTTACACTAAACCTGCAGGGTCAATAGCCCCCATTTTATGTACAAGAGTGAGACTGCAAGAGTGCATGGTTTTTCCAAGGGACCGAGAGCCCCTGATCCTTACTAAACCAAGATGTACCGGCAGCAGGGCTCCCTCCTTCAGGAGGCCTTTCCTGGCTCACCCCCCGGAAAATCATTTCCCACCTTCTCGTACCTCCCACTGTGTGCTTTCTGTACCTGTTGCATGGCACATACTCATCATTGTGCCTTGTACCAAAGTTGAAACGCTCTATGAACACCGGGGAAGAGCCCGCATGGATTTTATGTGCCTAACATCCTGCGGTCACCAAGCATCCCAAGAGAAAATATGCGTCCTCAAAAATACCTGCACAAAAATGTTGTATAGCAGTTTTATTCTGAAAACAATCAACAGGAGAATGGATAACTAACTGTGGTATACTCATACAGTGGAATACAATAAGTAATAAAAAGGAATGGACCACTGATACATTCAACATGAGTGAATCTTAAAAACTATGTTGAGTGAAAGAAGTCTTCTACAAAAAAAATATGCTATAGAAATTCATGTATATGATGTTCTAGAACCAGCAAAACTAAGGGTGGGTGAGGTCGGGGTGGGGACTAAGCAGGAAGGTATTATTGTATTGCAAAGGTGTGTGCATTTGTCAAAAACATCACAGCTTACACAATACGGGTGGCGACATGAGTTAGTGCTCGCTCTACTCTCTGTAACGGAGAAGGAGCATACTACGAGAGACTAAACTGTATCTGCCTCTTATTTCCAACAGCCTCACATTCAACTTTTGCTCACAAAAAAAAAAAAAAAAAAAAAAAAAGCTGGGGAAATCTTATTCATCCTTTTTTAAAGAAAGTTAATATAAAATTATAGCCAAAAAAATGGGGGAGAACCTGAACTTTAGTAACACAGCTGGAACAATCTGCAACAGCTGGATAAGAGATTTAATTTAGTTGATTTTCTGTAGTTGTTGGTTGTTTGTAGTCTCACAGTGATGGAAGCTGCACATTTTTTCAAAGGGACTGAGAGGCTGCTGGAGGTTTGTCTTTCCTGGCAGCAGCCTCACACAAACCAAGGGTCTGGGGATCTTCACACCATCCCAAGATTTGAGTGTGACATACTTCTGAAGGATGTGCAAAGTTCAATCCTAAGTGTGAAGAACGCTAACAAGCAGGAAGCTTATGCACTGAATGAGGGTGGCATGTTTGATTTTGAGGACATGTGGTCCCACCCTCTTACTGAAAGCACTGGGTCCCCTGTTGAAGCTTGCTAGGGATTACAGTGGGTTTGATTCAATTCAAAGCTTCTTTTATTCTGATAATAATTTTATGAAGTCTTCTCACCAAGGGTACCTGCATCGGAAATTCCATGAAGAAAGAGTTTCTTAACGCAATTTCCCCAAATGGAGCAGCATATTGTATGGGACGGATGAATTCTGATGGTGGTTCTTGAATACTTTCAATTTCCCAGAGAGTTGTGTAATCAGTCAGCCAGATCAAACCCTGGAAATTCTGATGAGCGAGATTGACTCAGCAGTTTTATGGACCAGTTCTACATGAAGGATGGTGTTACTGCAAAGGATGTCACGCGTGAGGGTGGAATTCGTGACCTGATACCAGGTCTGTCATCGAGCCACAGTGTTCAATCCTTGTGGGTATTCAATGAATGGAATGAAATCGGATGGAATTTATTAGATTATTCACATCCTTCCAGAACCAGAATTTTCTTATGTTAGCTTTGAAACAAACTTAAGTCAGACCTCCCATGATGAACTGATCAGGAAAGTGGCGGAAGTCTTCAAGCCAGGAAAATTTGTGACCACCTTTGTTTATAAATCAGAGTTCTAAATGCTGCACAGGGCGTGCTGTCTTCACCCCAGAAGACTGAAGGTTTTAAATATCTTGATTGGCAGAATGTTATGTTCAGTGATTACAACTTTGTTTTTACCAGCTTTACTAAGAATCAACAACAGCAAAGTTGATTAAGAACAAACAAACAAAAAAGAGAACACACATGGAAGAAGGTGGTGGCTGCTTTCTCAGTATTTATACCAGGACCATGCTTTCCATAACCACCACCTTGTAGTTGCAGGAAGCGCTAGCTGTAATCATAGTATAATTACTTTGAATTGTTGTATGCATTATTATATCAAGGGAGTAGATATCTTGCATGAATGCTCTCCTCTGTGTTTAGGTATTCTATGCCACTCTTGCTGTGAAATTGAAGTGCATGTACAGAAACCCTTTTACTGTATGAAACTTTACAACACTTGTGAAAACAATTCAATTTGGTTTATGCATAGTATAGTATTTCTCCAGGTATCATCGAAAATTCCCCACAGACAAGGCTTTCTTCCTCATTAGGTGATGACCTCAGCCTAATCATCTGAGGCTGTTCTATTACATTGCTGCCTGAATTTTACATCCAGTTACCTCCCATTTCTAGGACATATTCTCTACTAATGTTATTGAATCCACTTTCTACTTCATATAGATTTTTTTTACAACAGCAATTACAGTTTTTTCTTCCACAAGTCAAATCCTCTTAAGAAAATGATTGCAGTTATTCATTTTGTGAATCATTTTAACATTATTGCTCCCGCTATTTGTAGTCCATATTATCGAGTCCCTTCCCCTCAGCCCTACCCCCACCCTTCATATAAAGTGATACACTGCTCAATTGTAGGCTTATAGTAACCTTAAACCCCAGGGCGGAAGGGGGAGTGGGCCCTGGTCCCAATTTTCTTTTAGGGTCAAGTGAATTTGGTGTCCTTTTTATTGGCAGATGGTGACTAAGTATTGTAGCTTGAGCTCAGAGTGCCTGGCAGAACTGTATGGAACCATGCCACGTTCCCTAGTAAATCAGGAAATGAGATTAGTTTATCATGAGCACCATGCCTTCACTAACTTGCTAAGTAGTATAAATGGTGTTTCTCACAAAACTTATTAGCAGGGCAATTTAGCTTAAAAGTTGTCCTGAATTCAGGTAAATCAAGTCAGCCCTTGAGTCACTTTTAACTGTTACTTTAGCGACCATTACCACTAATTTCCATTAATAATACCCTGAAAGCTATGGTTCAAAGCAGAATCAATGTCTTTTCTCTCCTGTGACTTAGAGTTCTGTAACTTCCTGTGACAGTGTTCTGACTTCATCTGTTCTTCTCACTGGTGTTCCTTTCACCATGCTTTGATAGGCTACACAAGGTGGCTGCTTGGAAAGATAGCTGTCCAGGTTATTCAGGCTTTCACAGTGAAGCAGAATGCTACTTATAAAACAACATGAAATTCCAAAATAGTCAATGGAAATGACAAGAAATATAGGCTGTCAAGAGTGTAGGCATCTTTTTAGCAAATTCTGTGGAATTTAAGCATCTGAGAGAACAGTGAAACTGACTAAATTTTGTATTTTTTCTTTTCTATTTTTTTCTTTCTGGATTGGTGCCATGGTGTTTTGTTCCTTCCGTATTTATAGATGAAACACCTTTTTCTTAGAGGTTTCTAAACAAAATCCATTTGGTTTGAAATCAAGTGGTTGGAACATTTTTGACATTTTAAGCACATTGTTGAAAGTTTCATTGAAGGAACATTCAGTCAATGCGTAATCAGTTTGATTCTGCAAGTAGCATAGCACCTGGTGTTTTGGAGCTTTGGTTTCTTGAAGACCAATACTTACAGTGGATTTTGTTCTCAAACAGTAAGTACCCCAGCAGATTTGATATTTGTTGGCTTGAGGTCAGATTTTTTTTTTTAAGTAGAACTCTGCCTAATGTTGATAAAGTCCACAAATTTGTCTAGAAAATGAAAACTGTAGATTGGATACTATTCTAAATCATAGAGTGATAGAGGCAGGGAAGTTTTGATGCCATAAATTATCCCTTCATGGTGTTAGATTTAAGTCAGTTGAAATATATTGCTGTACCACAATTTATGCTTCAATAAAAGTTTGCTTAATTCAAAAAAAAAATCACAAGGTCACTTTAAAGGGTATCCATTTCACTGTATGTAAATTTTACCAAAAAAAAAAAAAAAGAAACAGAAACAATCATTGAATGCCAGTTGATCTGTATACTGAAATATTTAGAGATGAACTGTACTGATGTCTGCAATTTACCTTCAAATGTATCAAAATATAAATGGCCTGATGGATGGATAGGTGGAGATATTTGCGATGAAGCAAATTTAACAAAAGGTTGACAACTGTAAAATTTAAGGGCAGTGTGTGGTTGCTCACTATACAATTTTTTCAATTTTTCTGTATGTTTGAAATTTTTCACTAAATTTTTTTTTTGGAAAAATAGTGACATATTGTCCTACAAAGAGGCTGTGCTGATTTACATTCCAGCAACAAAATAGGAGAAAGCTTATTTCCAGTGTGGTCTGTGCTTTGTGCAAACCTATTCATCCCTGTTCTAAAAGAGTATTCATTCTTATGTTCCAAAATTATTTTTTAGTTATGAGGCCAAGCACTTTTTATAAGTTTGTTTACCACCTATTCATTTGCATTATCCATTTTAAAGAACTATGTATTATTTTGTTAATTTGAAAGTTTTATATTCAAAAGAAACTGGCAGTGTGTGACAGATACTGTTTCTTGCTTAGCTGTTTGTTCTTTGACTTACAGATGTTTTTTCCATATCTACATTTTTAATATAGTCACATTTAATTATTTTTCCCTTTATGATTTCTGAGCTTTGTATCATGCTACCCCCACTCAAGTATTATTTTTTAAAACTCACTGATTTTTCCCTTTGATTTTTTTTTTTGTTGGTGTTGTAATTGTTTTGAGATTCTTACCCTTGAATCTCTGATCCATCTGGAATTTAATTTTCTGTATGGAGTGAGATCGGGATCCAGTTTTACTCCTTTTCTCTTCCATATGAAACTGTGTCAACATTATTTCTTGACTATTTCATTTTATCCTTATGGATTTGAAATGCCACTTTTAGCTTAATCAGAATTTTCATACATATTTAGCTCCCTGTCAGGGCTCAGTTCTGCCCCTCTGGCTCATTGTTTCTTGCTGGGACACATTCATCAATCTCCAGGCCTTTCCCTTTCTAGACTCACTCCTCTAAGATGGAAATACTACTGGTCAATGAGAGGGAGGGGTTAGGGGCATGCCATGTGTGAATTTTTTTCTTTTTTATTTCTTTTTCTGAACTGATACAAATGTTCAAAAAAATGATCATGGTGATGAATACACAACTATGTGATGATATTGTGAGCCACTAATTGTACGCTATGTATGGAATGTTTGTATGTTAAAAAATTTTGTATGTTTGTATGTTAAGTTTTATCAATAAAAACATTAAAAAATAAAAATAAAAAATCCTCTCCACACCAGCTGCAAGAAAGATTTTTTAAGGTTTGATCATGCCTTTCCGCTGCTTAAAACTCAAATGTATATTACGTGGAAAAAAAAAATAAGGTGAAGTTCAGTATAAGGACTTATCACACAAAACTGTTTACTTAGTGACTTTTTGAAAAGTTATACCACGTTTTGGACAATGACAGTTTTTTTATGGTTTCATGACTTCATCCCTAAACACACTAAAAAAGACATGCTATAAGGAATGAAATTCTGACAGTACAGCTTCAGGCTAAGACAGCCTGCCCAATTTACTTACCACAATAGTTTCTAGTCTGACAATCACATGGAACAAATCCGCATTGCATGCCAAGCTTGGATAAATCCAAAATGCTTTGTTTTGGCTATGTACCAATAAGAGGGCAAAAGCCTTACCATCTTTTATGATTCTGCAGTTTGTTGAGTATATAAGCTATTTCCATGTGTTCTGAAGTGCTTATTTTATCCTCAAGGTCTTTTTTTGCACTACAACATTATTTTTAAAGGTAGTTTGAGAATAAGGTAACAATAAGTCCCCCCAAAACGTTGAAAAAAGTAACTAAGAAATAGTGTAAAAAGAAAAATGTACTTTCTCAATAATGACTTACTTGTACCCATCTTCCATCATCCACTGTCAAGTCTTCTCTTCTTATGAGGACAATAAACATTTATTACACTAAATTGCTTATACGACTGTATTTTTTCACTGTTCATGATTTATTTGGTGGCTTAGTTAGTACAACACTTGAATAGTTGGTTGCATTGTTTATAGGTGGACTTTTTTTTTTACATTACATGGCAGTGTACACTGTTTGATACATTTGGTATAGAAAAGACGATCCTTTAGAACAGCTATGCACAAGACATGCAATATTGGATTTACACATTAGCATCCAGGATGTGACTGATTGGGGGGAAAGAAGTTGGACTAGACATGTTGGATGAAGGAACGAGGATGTATATAGTTCATGGTAATCATGCATTCTTCTGGTTTGAAAGGCAACTGCAGCATGTGCAAAACTGGTTCTGGTGCCTCAGAGGTGAACTATTTTATATTAACCAGTTTGGGACTACCCAAGATAATTTTGCATCAGGATATAGCTGTAAAGTTTGATGAACCATTGCTATTTCTAACTTCAGGAAATTGATGCTTTCCCTAGGTCATCTTAACAGCACTGCTTTAATCACAGATCAGATAAAAAGGACAACATGCACAACCCCCAACTAAAATCCTATTGTAATCTAGACAGTGAAGTACTGCAGCATCACAAGGCTCTAAAATTGCAGCTCTTTTTGGGTCCCCCAAAGTGCATCTGCACTCTTCTTCAAAGAGGCCTCTTCTTCAGGAGTCAGAATCACCCTAATAACATCTGACATTGCATTCTGTGTCAAGACGCAAGGGACGCTAAGGAAGACATCATCTTTTATTCCATAGAGACCCTTAATCATCATAGAAACTGGATGTACCTGCCTAAGATTCTTCATTATACTTTCTGCCAAATCTGCCACAGACAGCGCAATGACCCAAAGTGTAATCTTTCAGTCTGATCACCTTATAAGCATTATCAACCACCTGTATGTGAACCTTTTTCCACTGTTTCTTATTGGCATCAGTGCCTAAAGTAGGATGCAAATTTTTCAAGGAAACCCCAGCAACATTTACTTCACTCCATATAAGCACCCTTGAGTCTCCAAGCTCCCCCAAGGACCCAGCCAGGACAGCTTAATGGGTGAATTCCTAGCCTCTCCCCCATTAGGTAACAGAACCAGGCTGAATCCAGATTGCAATCACTTCCAATAACAGTTCTGGGGAAAGCCACTTATTTTCCAAGCCACACAGGTCAAGATATCTACTGGAATGTAAACAACGAGCAACATGCAGTTTGGGTTTATATTACAACATTAGGAATGATGAATTTATGATGTTTACATTACGCGGCACCAAATTAAGATGCTTTCCCCCTCTTGTTGACATGCTCCATCTGTGATGATAACCAGCTTGGAGTTTGCAGTCACACTATAGTCTTTGCCAGAGACAAATTTTGGTGTTCTAGGGAAAAGACTGCCGAGTTGGAGATCTATCATATCTCCCTCAATTTGTTTTCTATGACATCAGCAAGAGCAAGTTCATCTGCCAGTTCCTTCATTAAGATACTGACAGCACAGGCTATACCAACAGCCCCAACCCCAACAACTGCAATCTTATTCTGAGGGATCTGTTCTTCCTTAAGAAGATTTTGAATCAGCCGAGCCTTGAGACTTGCCATTTTAGACTTAGAACGGAAAGGAAGCCGGCTACATGTTGAGTGGACGTTGGCAGTGCGCAATGACTAGTTCCAAACTCCCGGGCGGCAGCTCTGAGACCTACAGACTGTATTTTTATTTTTATGTTATTGTGTGTGTTTTTTTCATTGATATAAACTTGTCTTATTGGTCAGGAGATAAATTTTTCTACAAGTAAAAATTGTTTTCAAATATTGGGTTAGATGGAATGCATCACAGCCTTTCTATTGAAAAAAATTTTAAGTGAATATACAATTTATTTAACATTCAGACTTAGTTAAGACATGTACTGTGACAATTTAACTGGGTTTAACCCTACCCAGGGCTTAGCAACAGGGTCCAGCTCATTAATTAGCACTAACTAAATACTTTATTGAATAAATACAAGCAAATGCATTCAAGTGCTTTCTAAAAAAAAAATCTATTTTAAAGGCCTTTCTATTCAGGCTAATGAAAGATACAATAAAGGCAGATATGCTAGTTTAACATAATTGGCTGATTTTATGCAGCACTTACATCTTTTAGTTCACAAGTATATTATTAAATGTCAGAGAACATCTAATACAACCATTTCTACAATACTAGGAAACAAATTTCTAAGAAAAAAAGATGTTACAGACCCCGTCTTTTATACTCAACCCCAATAGACTAACTCTAAAAAGATAAAGCCAATGACTTTCCTCACAAAAGCTCACAACTAAAGTTGCTTTGCTATCAAAATCTACATTTCTGGGCAGGCATCAGTGGCTCAGTGGCAGAGTTCCTGCATGTCATGCTGGAGACCCAGGCTCGATTCCTGGAGCCTGTCCATGTCCAAAAAAAAAAAAAAATCTATATTTCTGATCCATTATAAGCAATGAAACAAGATTCAAATATTCCCAAAGAAAGAAGCACAATGCATGTTGCAATTGTCTGTTCAGCAACAGTGGGCACTGCTTTCAAAACTATCTCATCCCATGCAGACTGTGCAACAGGACTGGATACAAAAACTCAGAAATGGACAGCACAATACTACCCAACTGCAATGTAATTATGTTAAAATACTGAATGAAGCTGCATGTGAGAATGATACAGGGAGGAGGGCTGGGGACATAAATGAAATCAGAAAGAAAGATAGATGTTAAAGATCGAGATGGTATAATCCAGAATGCCTGGAGTGTATAATAATAGTGAAATGCACAATGTACAAATTTTAAAAATGTTTTTGCATGAGGAAGAACAAAGGAATGTCATTATTGCAAGGTGCTGAAAATAGATGATAATTAATACTTTAAAATATCACCTTAGGTGTGAGACTAAAGCAAAAAATGTTTATCTGTTACAAAATTTATATTTTGACTAGAGCATTTCCTAATATAACTCATGTAGATAGTTTGATTGAATGTCATAAGTACTTGGAATCTCAGGTAGCACATGAGATTTTGTTGGTTTGTCCAGAGTGATGCCCCAATGAATCCCAGAATGATTTGATCAGTGACTGGAAAAGTATTTGCAAGCCCTCTTCGGGGAATGGTGAGAGCGGGGAGAAATTCAACTTCCCCAAGTTGAATTCTTGATATTCTCACAAGAAGTGTGGACAACCAAA
>PVIY010032026.1:0-29369 GCA_004026745.1 Myrmecophaga tridactyla
GCAGACACCATGCAACATTGAGATTTCAGTTTATGTTGCAAAGTTGCTGCTCTGACAATAAGATTCTGAGTCTGATTTTCAGAGATCTCAAGTCTACCACTACAGGAAATAAGATTTTCCTTCAGGATACTCATAGAAACGTCTACATCTGTCAGACAGCACTTAAGCTTCTCGTTTGAAGCCTTAAGCCTATCCCTTTCACTCCTTAATGTAGCCAGTGTATCTAACAACAACCAGCCAACATCTCTATACCTCTTATTTCTACAAAACTCTGTAAAGGTGTCAAAAAATATCCCCCAGAGCCTGGGTTCGTATAAACGAAGCATCAGGAGAATCGAATGGTGATATTTTGACTATCCTTTTTGCCAACTCACTCCATGGATTGGGAGTGTCATTTTTATTATGGGAATCAGAGTCCTTAGTACCTTTGAGTCCAGTCAGAGTAGAAAACATTCATGAAACCCATTTTTAAGATTCTGTTTCTTAAGAACCACTCCTGGTACCAAGATGTATTAGTTAGGATTCTCTAGAGAAACGGAATCAACAGGGAACACTCGCAAATATAAAATTTATAAAAGTGTCTCATGTGACCACAGGAACGCAGAGTCCAAAATCTGCAGGGCAGGCTGTGAAGCCGACAATTCTAGTGGAGGGTCTGGATGAACTTCACAGGAGAAGCTCGCCAACTGAAGCAGGAAGAGAACCTGTCTCTTCTGAATCCTCTCTTAAAGGGCTTCCAGTGATTAGATTAAGCATCACTCATTGTAGAAGACACTCCCCTTTGACTGATTACAAATGGAATCAGCTGTGGATGCAGCTGACATGACCATGATTTAATTCTATGAAATGTCCTCATTGCAACAGACAGGCCAGCACTTGCCCAACCAGACAAACAGGCACCACCACTTGGCCAAGTTGATGCATGAACCTGACCGTGACAACCTCTTAGAGCTTTACTACTCAAAATATGGTGTCTGAACTAATAGCAGTAGCCTCGTGGTAGAGCTTTTTAGATGCTCAGAATGTTAGACACCTTCCCCCAACATATTAAATCAGATTTCCTGGCAGTTTGTATATGTGTTAGTATTTCAGAAGCTCTTCCCTAGAAGTTATGTGCACAGCACTTCACAAGAGTTTTTTTCACTGGATACTACTAGGCTGTGCCATTGTGACTAGGCCTCTTTGCATTCTTGGTAGAAAAAAATATTTTTGACTGTTATGATTTCCATCAGGAATATGGCAGAAGATCAAAAACTTGTGCTTTGGAATCATCCACTAATTTATTCTGCAAGATCACTTTTATGTGATCTATGTTGAGGAAATTAAGCCTCCACAAGACAGTTTCTCTCTGGAGGCACTGACATTCACACTCTTTCCTGTAGGAGGAAAAGCAGATGGCTTTGGTCATAGATGTTAAGCATTCTGAGAGCAAAGCTGCAATCTTTCCTGAGCTGCCCCAGAGCAAAGTGGAAAGAGTTTTGGGTTAATTTTTTAATGTCTTTTTAATTAAAAGTGTCAAGGCATAGTCCCAGAGATTCACAGAGAGAAATGAAATTTTCTCTGTTATCTTTGAAATGAAAGTCAATTCAAGGAGCCTTTATTTTTCTTAGTCTTTGTTTTTGATTCCTTGTTTCTAATTTTTCTATTTTGGGTAAATTTCAAGGTGAAGCCAAATTATTATTACTGTTTAAAATAAAGGTTTGTATTTGAAGTTATCTTGGAACAAAGAATGGGTACCCACCTTTATAAGTTAACTATGGTTACAATTATGCTTCATAATAATACCAAACATCCATGCCATCCAATCATAAGGATTGATTTCTCAGGCATTCGTGGGCCAGTAGGGGGCTGACTCACCAAGACCTGTCTTGGTTAGGAGAGTTGGCTGTTCTGGTTCTGATCCATGTGTCTCTCATCCACCTCCTGGAATCTGCAGGCTGGGCATACCCTTCTCATCACAATGACAGAGGGACAAGAGAGCAAGCCAAAACTTACAAGGCCTCTTATGACCTACACTCAGAACTGATATACTGTCACCACTACCTCATCCTATTGACCCAAACAAGCCACATGGTCACATCCAAAGTCAGATAGCAAGGAACTTTATTTTACTTCTTTGGGGAGGGGCTACAAAGTTACATGCCAACGATTTAGGTAGTAGGAGTGGTGGAGGACTGGGACCGCTAATATAATCTACACAATCACCACATCACCTGTTTTGGTTTCTTGGGCTTTTGGTAATGCATAGATTCCTAGCCTTATATGTCTGATAACAATAGACATTCTGATGTGTGTAACATGATGAATATGCATGGTTTGTTTCACCTACGCTTTGATCTCTGACTTATTCTCAATATTTTATTATGCTCATAACTAATGTGACACTGTAAAAAAGTGTCATACTAATTGCAAAATCTTTTCAGTTGACCAATATTATGAATTTTCCCCCTTCCCTAATAATATAGCCTTTCAGAGGTGGTCAGGTTAGGTTGGAGAGAATTGCTGAATGTAAATCCAAATGCCATTCATTAATCTATTAAGAAATAAGTTGGGGATAGGGAATCTGAAAAAAAATAAAACAAAATTCTTCAGTGGATTAATATAAAAATCTTCCTTTTCAATTGATTATGTCAGATTAGAAAAAAACCTTCTTTCATTTTCTATTCAAAGTCCCATATGAAGAAAATGTTTTCTGGAGTTTTGGGAAATGACAGGAGGACCAAAAATCTTTTCTTCCTTCGAAGTGAAGCAGGATGGTTGTCTCAGGATATATGACTTAAAGGTCCCTTGTACCAATAGTTCCCTCCATGCCTCCAATGCCTTAAATGTCATCCTTAGAGAGTCATCTTTTGGGTTAAGGTTTATTGATTTTTAAGACATTTACCATGTAAAAGTTCATTCTGTTACTCATGCTCTCATGTGGGGGACCAAAAAATCTTTGATCAAAGTCTGCAAGGAGGTCAGCCTTTTACATTATCCTCCACTTTAGCTACACTTGTCTCCTTCTTCTCATCCTAGACCAGGCTATGGTCTTGTCTTTTAAAATCAAAAGGCTCAATAAAAGTTATGACCAAACAAAGCTGTAGTTTTTCCTTAAGATGAAGTCTGTTCCTTTCCCAGGGCCTGACATAGTACCTGCCACAAGAAATATTTGATTGAATAAAAGAGACTGAGAAAATGTGGCAGTTGGATTTTAACTCAATGGAATGAAGGTCAAACTACTTCGGACTCTCAGTGGTACAGGGTTGCCTTATAAGCTAAGTCAAGACCTAATCAGTGAGATAGCCTAGATTTAGGTAGGATTATTTTCTCTCAGCAAGGGATGTTGCAAGGACAAATACCTGCTCTGTATAGGATGTTGGATTTCTAAGACTTCTTTCAATTTTTTAGGTTCTGCAGAATGGAAGATGCTATTCCTTGTGGAAGAAACTGCCAGATATTATGGTGCCTAGTGCATACAGAAAGTTTGGAAATTTTCTGAGATTCCAAAAACACCTTGAAGGAAGACGTATTTAGTCTGTGTCATTCAAATTAAACTGTCAATTATTCATCTATTTATTTTTCTGTACTCAGAGATGGCTTCTTGATGAAGACCAGGGATCCACAGAAGCTCTGATAGTGACAGAGGGTGGTATATCCAAAGCTGTTTCCCTTCTCATCCACACAATACCCTAAGCTAGTATTAACAGTTAAATTATTTCTACTGTAGTTCAGGATAATTGGGTAGGAGTAGTGATTACGGTGCAAACTCTGTGGGATAAAGATGGAGATGTACAGAGTCCGCTGTAGCTCCTAGGTATTTCCCTTTGGGCACAGAAAGCTACTCTCATCCCTGATGTTCTATGAGGAAGTAATTTATAGAGATTGCATTTATGAAGTCCAAGGACATATGAACAACCTGAATCAGAGTCAAAGAAGATGGGTGAGTAGAGAACTGATATCTCATTTATGCTGCTGGATATATTAAAGCAAGCCAGGCTTCAACTTGTGATTGCAATACTTCATCATAAATGGTATTGATTTGCACTTGGTCTTGGAATACTTGTCTGCTTGAGCTGTATTTCAAAGTCCTCCTAGTTAGTTCTGCATAGGTGAACTAAGCATCATGCGTACTTGATGTGATTAATGAGCACAGATGGATCTCCCTATTTGAAGATGTGTCAAGTCAAAATGGGATGTATGTCTGAAATTACTATCACGATGGTCAGCCCTGAAGGAATTTCTGGATGTTTGCACCTTTTAATAAAAAGAAGGCAAAATGTGACCTATGTGATAAAATGGGAATGACATGGCTTTGGAGACAGAAATAACTGGGTTTGTACTGAGCTTTATTGCTTGTTAACTGTGTGATCTCAGGCCAGTTACCTAGTTATTCTGAGCCTCAGATACTTCATCTGTAGAATGGGCCTGAGAGTACTTGTTTCACAGGGATGTTGAGATAATCCATGTAAAGCCCTTAGCTTAATGTTTTGTACAAAGAAATTGCTCCATCTTGTCTCTTTCTCCTTTCTGAGTTCATATTCTAGAAAATTATCATCCAGTTATAGACCAGACAGTGTCTGTATGAGACATGCTCCTCAAGGGAATCAGGTCTGGGACCAGGGCACTGACAGTACTGGATGCCAGGAAGAGGAAGTAACAGGAGTAAAGGAACTTGGGATCACCAGCAGGAGACAGGGTGGCAAACTTCACCTCCCTAATAATATTTTTCTAGGGCCAATCCTGAGTTCTCCCATGTCTCTTTAAGATCTACCTATTTTCAAACCTTAACTTCCACAACTGGACACTTCTCATCGGCCCAAAAGGAATGAATTTGGAACATGACTTTTTTCCCCACATATTTTATCTTTTCTGCAGTAATCCCTGCTATAACCAGAAAATGATGTTGAGAATACAGGGTGGGTTACATACAGAGGCAATGCATCTAACCTTCTCTTTGGAAGGGATATAGAAATTTGGGAATATGCTGGGAGGGAGGAATTTTACATTCTTCTAGCCTAGGAGTTTTCAACTTCAGCACTATTGGCATTTTGTGCCAGACAATTATTTGTTGTGGGGGCTCTCCTGTGTACTGTAGGATGTTTGGCCACATCCCTGTCCTCTACCCACTAGATGCCAGTAGCACTCTGCCATTTGTGGCAACCAAAAATGTTTTCAGACATTGCCAAGCTGCCCATGGATGAGAACCATTGTTGTAGCCCAACTCTCTATCCATTATTCCTCTCATGGTTTTTACTTTTAAATTAATCCCTGGCTTGATATCTAGCTGTGCTCAACCTTCCTTTATGTTGCAGAGATGTTTAACTAGAAAAGTAAGAGTGAGGAAGTCTCTAGACTTTTAAAGTCTACTAAATTGGAGTTTTGGTAAAACCATCTTTGAATTAGAAAAATTTAAATTAATCCAATGTTTTATTTTCATGGTAGATTTTGGAATTTAAGCTGAATCTTGAATGGCATTTTGGATCTTCTGTTTGCTAGAAGTTTGAGCGATTAGACAGTGAATCTTAGATTCCCTGGCCCCCTTTAATTTGGGATTTGACAAGCTGACCTTTGGCCTCTGAGAGTGAGGACAGCCTGGACAGGGATCAATGGCCTCTGAGAGGTACCATGATGCCACTCATAGGTGCCAAATTGTACCATTGTTTTCGGGATCCTGTCTGTAGAAGCATGTCAGGTTTGAGCAGTCCTCACAAGTTTGTTTTGTTTTTTGGTCTCTTTAAATGATAAATTCATACCTTAGATTATACTGGAACTTAGTAAATGTACTTTTAGTAATTTGTATAGTAGTATAAATGTAATTCCTTTATGTGTCCCATTCACAAACATTACAGGAGTACACTGAATAAATGCTTGGATATGAAATAGTATAAACCCATAAGCTCTTTCTTGTATCTTGTTATTAGCCTCCAAGGACAGGTAGCAGATTTTAGGGGGGCCAATGAAACAAAAAGTAAAATAGTCATCATTACTAATTGTTGGAATAATCCCAGGTGTCACTATGACCATCAGGCAGGAGGACAACAATAGTTTTCTCTAAAGCAGCCCTGGGGGAAACTCATCAGCTTGGAGAGCTAGAATCTCATTTTAGCTTTCTTAGAAAGGGCTCTATCTTCTCTATATCCCTCAATTACTCTGTCAGAAGCTGGGGCTTTATTCTGGAAGTAGCAGAACCAGGTGCTAAGAGGGCATTACATGCAGCCCTGCAATAAGGCACAGGTTGCAGCAAGGCTACATTGCTGACTGAAGGAGCCCGTGAGGAAATCTGGATGCTAACGGCAAAAACTATATCTAATCAAGGGACAAAGTGAGTTAGGGGTAGTGAGAAGGAAAGGGGAAGGGAAGGGAAATATACAAAGTAGCGTTTACATGAGATTGTAACTATAGGTGGGTCAGTAGTTAGCCAGGGCAGTTATGTGATAAAAATGATGATAATAGCAAAAATTCACTATCAAGTACCATACTTGACACAGTGCAGGGGACTTTACATGCTGTCTTAGTTTGCTAGGCCTGCTATGACAAATACCACATAACAGGTTGGCCTGACAGCAGGAATTTTTTTGGCTTATGTTCAGAAGGCCAGAAGTCCAAAAGCAAGGTGTCAGCAAGGCCTTCTTCCCCAAGTCTGTAATGTTTTATCCCAATCTTGGGATTCCTTGGCTTGTGTCTCTGCCCCCCATCACATGGCAGTTTCTCTCTCAGGTCTGCTCCTCTGAATTCTGCTGACTTGCAATTTGCTAGCTACAAAGAAATTGGAATTTCTTTGACTTATAAAGGACTCCAGTCATACGGATTTAAAAATCACATCTTCAAAAGGTCCTATTTACAAATGGGTTCACACTCACGGGAATGCAGATTAAGATGAAGAACATATCTTTATTGGCGTACATAATTCAGTGTACTACACATGCATTCCCTCATTCTACCCACAGAGAAACCCTGTGAGAACTATTTGATTAACTTTCATTTTGCAATTGAGGAAACAAGATAAGAGAGGAAGAAACTTGTCCAAGTGGTGGAACTTTCAAATTAGAGCGCAATCTCCGCACTCTTAACCACGTCTCTTGATGCATCTCAAGGTGCAAAGTATTGTTCAGTCTGATCCTGCATCAGGATTGGGGACAGAGGGCTGGAGCAGCTAGGATCAACACCAAAAACACAATTATCTTGGAAACATTCACTGAAGGCAGGCTGGAAAGTGGTTTCTAAGGAAACCAGAGGCAAACTGTGTTTTTCCTCTGCTCTGTGACATAATGTGGGAAATATGTATTTCTCCAGAGTGACAGAAAGGACAACTGTTTCCTGTTTTTCCCAGAAACATGTCTAGTGGCCTGACATGGTAAAATTTAGCCAATCTGGTTTGTATACAGTTATGTCTAATATGAGGTTCAAACCTACCCCTGACTATAAATGCTCCATGACTCAGTTTCCTTCATGCCCAAACATATCAATTTTCTCTCACCTCATATATGTGGAACTGTGAGAATGCCTGGAGAATGCCATGTTTGTGAGAAATGCTTTGATTCATTCTGGGAAAATTATGCAAATATATAATGTAATAATCTGATTTATACTACCTAGAGAGAGTTAACTGAGGAGGAAAATTAAATGATTATGAGCCTAAGCAGATGATTTATGAGTAAGGGCTACAAAATGTAAAAATTGTAACAACAACAAAAAAATCCCTCTAAAGGCTGAGATGGGAGAAAAATGATGTGGGTTGGTGCAAAGGTTTCTAGGTAAGATTAACAGGCTGAAATTGAAAAGAAAACAATTTTGTCCCTCATGAAAAGTATCAATGCATTTGGATTAATGATTTACTGCATACTTTTGTAAAGGACCTTTTCTACCCTCCTAAAACAAAATGTGGCAACACGCAAAAATTTGGGGGTAAGAAGGGTGGGGAAGGGTGGAATATAGTGATTGATGTTTTGGCAACCTGCAGAGACAAAGTCATTGGCTGCTAAGGTTCATGGCAAATGTAGTTTCTGTTATTCTACTGCTCAGACTTAGAATATACTAAAACCTACACAGAGAGGTAGAATGCCTCCTTCAGAACACCTATGATTTATAGACACTCATGTTGGCAATTTATAATCTTAGACAGATGAGATAAAAACATTTCCATAATACAAACTGTCCTTTGTGTTAGGCAATTCTGCACCAATGTTGCGAGAAGGTATAAACTGTGTGACATGCTTCAGGGAAATAGCAAACCAAAACTGAACAGAAAATCTTGAGCAGGTCATGCTATAGCAAGAAATTGGAAGTAACCCATAAGGCGCACAGTGTCTTGAATAGTATTTCTACCCTACATGCGATTTGATGACAGAATCTTACAGGGAATTGTGACTTGAGGAAAAAGTGAGTGTTGAATGTCAAAGCAGTAGATTATCATGATGGCAAGGTGCAAAGGTTGGTTGCAAGAGAAATAATACAAATATCAGCTCTTTCTGGTGGAGACCTGAGATTATTCATTTTATTGCAAAAACTATCTATTGAGAAGCAGCTGCGTGCAAAACACTATTCTAGGTTTTGAAAGGAGCAAGATGACTACCAAGTCTGGTGAAAAAGATACAACAACATTAAAAATGATCCTTGAATAAAAGTCAGAATAGAACAGAGGTATATGGGAAACATTATAGGAGGATGGGGATGGGAAGATATGTGTATGAAACGAGATAATTTGGGATTAGTCGTTAAATCCCTCAGCTGCTGATGGATAGCAAGCAAAAGCAGATTTATGATGAAGATATTGCCCAAATTAATTTGCAAGATAAGTAGGGCTGTCTTGGTTTAGCAATCACCATGAAAAAACTATTCCTTTTCTAACTTACTTTTTGGTTTTGTTTCTGCACAGGTTTAAGACATAAATGTACAAGTTTGTATAGATAAAGGCAATATATCTGATACTAGAATAGTGGGTGGCCTATAAAATGGTATTTACAAATTACAAACAAATCACAAAATGTGTAGACTTTAGGATTTAAAAAACCTAGTTTTGAGTACCTGATGTGCTGCTTTCTAGCAGTGTTAACTTTGGACTGTCTAACTCTAAATTTCATCTTTTTTCTTTGTAAAATGGAGGTTAGTCATGAGGCTTGCATATGTGAAATATTGGGGCACAGTGCTTGATGAAGCATTGTGTAAAAGGAATTGAGTAAGATTTGGTGCAATGAAACCAGGACTGAAGAGTCAACAGTGGTATGCTAGTAAATATTTACCCACAGGCCCTTTGGGGAAAAAAGCCCTCATTTGTAATGTTTGTCTATTTCTGTGGTGTACATATTCCTACTGTGGTAGATTTCAAGCTGCCAACATGATGTCATTGAATGTAGCATTGGGAATTGATGTTTGCCAGCTCCAGCAAACCACTGGGTGTCAGTGTCCCAATGTAATGGAATTTAAAATGAAATAAGACTGATTTGGGAAAATAAACTATTGAGAATTGTGATTGTCTTGTCTGGACCACTGAGTCAGAATTCATTCTGAAGGAACTGTCATTTCTCCTAGGAAGTGGTTCATCTGACAACGGGGAATATGTTAGACCAGGCACCATGGGAAAGAAGAGCTTCTTTCTTTTAGGGACTGCTGAGCAAGTAGATTTGGGCTCTAAACTGGGAAGATATCTGGAGCATTCCAGACAGTATGGATAAGCTGGGTAATATAGGAGCAGGTTGGTTACTAGGTAGGGAATTGTGCCAGTTGATTTTAGATCTCTGAGACTGGCTTGTGCCTGTGGGCTTTTAAGAGCACACATTTGGAGAAGTAGTATTAGGTTGTCCTACTATACTTCTGCTTCTGCTGTAGTAAATTCTAGTGTAAAGTTATAGTCGGAGTTTGGTTGTGAAATGGGGAGATAGGGAGACTAGGGTCTCCTTTCCATAACTGGTATAGCCGTGGCTGCTGGAAGCTTCCAAACCAAATTTTAACACTCAATACTGTACCCTATCTTATTCCATGTTCGAGAGACAAGGGTTTCTCTGTTTCTTGAATATCAGGCTCTCTTAACCTAGGTCCATGACTTTCATTTGCTTCTCAAAGCAAATAGCCCCAAATGATTAAGAACCATTCAACTACATACTGTATCTCTCTAGTTTTCATTTTTTTACTTGATTCTTTTAGAAAATAACTATTACATTGTACTTTTTTGTGTGTATTGTACCTTTTTACTATGAACCATCTTAAATTTTCTCTGGCAAGAGGATTTAAAATGATGGATAAAAGTGAGCAAACAGTGTCAAATAATAATTATTTGCTTGACTTAAAATTGCATGTTAACTTAAAAAAAATTGATGGGATTAAGAAAGGAGTATAGGAGCCAACTGAAAGAGCTCCCAATGACTAAAGCTGGGACAATTTAAGCAACAAAATAAATTAAGTAGAATTGTATCATAACCCACACTATACAGTAAATATTCATGTGTCTACAGTGATATAAATGATTGAATAAATTAATAGATGGGGGAGAAAAGACAAATATCTCACAAGAAGAATTTAAAATAATTTATGAAGATATCCCACCTTTAAGGAGGTGGAGCATAACTACCCACTCCTTAGGCATGAGCTGTGCATAGTGACTTCCTTCCAGAGGGTACAGTATGGAAAGGACGGGTGGGGGAGCCAAGAGTAACTTTAGAGTAGAGAAACCTGACAAATACTACCTCAGGTGATCAAAATCAACATCCATAGTCACAAATCACATGGGTAAAATGCATCCCTAAGGTGATGTAATGAGAATGGCACTTATCATCTGTGGTCTTCTTCCCCAAAACCCATAACCCCGATCTAATCATGAGATAAACATGAGGTAATTTCCAGTACAGGGGTGTTCTAGTTTGCTAGCTGCCAAAATGCAATATTCCAGAAACAGAATGGCTTTTAAAAAGGGGAATTTAATAAGTTGCTAGTTTACAGTTCTAAGGCCATGAAAATGTCCCAGTTAAAGCAAGTCTAATCACAGTTGATTGGTTCACTTTACTATTGAGATAACCTAATCAAGTTTCCAACCTATAGTACTGAATAGGAGTTAGAAGAAACCATCGCTCCCACAAGACTGATTAGGATTAGAACATGTTTTTTTCTAGGGTACATACATCCTTTCAAACAGGCACAAGGGGCATCCTACAAAATACTTGACCAGTACTGTAAGATGCTAATAATAGGGGAAATTGAGTGTGTGTTATATGGGAACTTGCTCTATTATCTTCTCAGTTTTTCTGTAAATCTAAAACTGTTCTAAACAGTAAAGCATATGTGTGTATGTGTGTGTGTGTATTTATAAATATAGGAACCAGGTCTGTTTTCTTCAGTGATAAATTTTTACCACATCTTGTGGTGCTGGCCACATAAGAGATGCACAACAGTGTTGGTCAACTGAATGAATGAACTGAACTAAAGGAGGAGAAGAGATTCTGTAATTCATGATCAAATGTAGCTTTTGAAAGCCCTGAGTGTGAATTCAACAGCCATGTTGGTCTCTAAACTAATCAAGGCTTTTTGGAATTTTCTTCAGTTATATGATAAAGAGAAAACAAAGAAAAAATGTAGGACTGCAGGAAATAAATATGTACTTATCTCTTTTTTAATACTGCTTTCCTAATAGATTTAATGTCTTATTTGAGGAAAGCCAAGATAATTTAACTTTAATTTGGTCACAGGGGACTTAGCCAGATGAAGACTTACAGATTTGGTTCCTCAACCAACTGTTGAGCAGCTGCTGAGAAACCTGTTGATTCATTCTTATTTCAAACAGGTGTTTGCTATTTTTTAGAAGAAATCTCAGTAAGGGATGAAGATGAGATACAAAGAAACTAATAAAATATTTATCTTGCTTACTGAAATATCATCATTAAATATTGACATGGAGATTTCATCTATTTTTGCAATGTTCCTCCTGGGAGCTAGACTTTGCTGATCTCTCACTTAGTTTTGGTATTTCCAAAGAAAAAAGACTGTCCATGTCTATAATGTTTATCTTCTTAATTCACTTAAATGTATGAAGCTTGCACTTTCCACTCCCAATCTAAGTGTTTTTTAAGGTCTCATTTAATTTTCCCAAATAATATTTTTATAATTCTGCTTCTTGATTTAACAACTTTAGACAGTATCCTTTTATTCTTGGGTATGAAAGATGAGAATGCAAATTCCTGTAGCACTTGGATCTTAACTGCAGGTGAGAATAGCACTTTAAAAATATAGTTGAATATAAAATCTTTCTTATAGATTTATTGTTCTTTTTTTGGTTACGGAATCCATAAATACTGTAGTGAACACTGGGTGTCCTGTCTAGATCCCCTTTACAGCTCATTGCATGCATCCTCCAGTGCTGTGGATATTGGTAGCTAATGACTGTCTTGCCCAGGAGATTCTTCCAAACCCCAATCCTTGGGAGGATTGTATACAATGACTGATCAGTGCAAAATGATCATCTTCTTACAACAAGCAGTCCTTATTCCATAGGGTAATTCACATTATAGTTTACCCCAGGATCTCAAGCTGAAGTTAAACTCCAGCTGACATGACATCCTTGCTGAACTCCTTCTTCTTCCCTACATTGCTACCTATACTTCCTTAAAAAGTCCTCCTGCGAGCATTTGGCAATAAAGCACTTGCCAAAGAACGATCTCAAGATGCACTTCTGGAGAATCCAATCTAAGACAGTTGGTGCTAGAGTGGTCCTATGAAATAAACCCTGAAGATATTTTGTTGCCATTAGTTATCTGGCAATAAGAACTTAATCACTGACAGTAGGTAGGTTATATGGTCGCTGCTATGCCATAGTTGTGCAATTGTTAAGCATCCCACCTGTGGATAACTGCTATGAGATACAGGTAGGAGAGTTCCAATGGCCTATATAATATCTCTGGGATTTGAAAGGAGCAGAGTAAATAGTAAGTGTAAGGACTGTGGAATTGGATGGCTGTAACTGAGCACTGAAGAGAGAAAATGGCAGTGACAAACTGATTAATCACCAATTTGAAGCAAAGTACAAGAGACTGAGAAATTCCTTGACATCCTTTAAAGAGACCCTCATCACGTGTAGTCAAAGGATAGCCTGAGCTGAAAATTACCCTCAGCAATTAATTGTAGGAGTATAAAATACTAAAGAAGAATGAATTCTAAGCTTAGGCAGGTCTCATATCAAATTCAGAGCCCTGAGAAGGCAGGGGTGGGACCCTGACACTGGGCTGGGAATATCTTTGTAGCTGTGTTTGGTCACATAGAATCCCCAGATTGTTCTGAATCCTCTAGGTTGTATACTTTTTATTTCTAGAATATGATACCCCTTCCCAGTGCTAGAAGACAATGCAAAAATCTCAAAGGAAGCAAATCCTAACATGGGCATTCCTCAGGATCTGTTCCCACCTTATGATATAGGTCATATATTAGCATAACCTAATTGGGGAAGTTCTGTGCTTGCTTAAGGAAAAAGAGAAAAACACGCAAAAAAAGATGTATGAAAAATACATAGCCAGCATCCTACTCAATGGTGGAAGACTGAAAGTCTTCCCTCTAAGATCAGGAATGAGACAAGGATACCCTCTGTCACCATTAATATTCAATCTTTTACTAGAAGTTCTAGCTAGAGCAATCAGGCAGGAAAAAATAAATAAAAGGCATCCAAAACTTTGATTATTTGCCAATGGCATGATACTATACTTGGGAAATCCAGAGAAATCTATGGCAAAACTACTTGAGCTAATAAACCAATTCAGCAAAGTGGGATATAATATTAATGTGCAAAAATCAGTAATGTTTCTATACACAAGCAATGACCTAACTGAGGAGACAATTCAAGAAAAAAATTCCGTTCACAATAGCAATTTAATAGCTTTTTTGAAGAGGCAGCCTATTCAATGGGAGAAAATATTTGGAAATCACAGATTTGATAGAGGTTTGTTATCCTGTATACAAAAAGAAATCATACAACTCAACAACAGAAGAACAAACAACCCAATTATAAAATGGGCAAAAGATATGAATAGACGTATTTCTGAAGAACTTATACAGATGGCTGAAAAGCACATAAGAGATGCTCATTTTCATTAGCAATAGGGGAAGTGCAGATCAAGACTACAATGAGATAATACCTCAAACCGATAGCAATGGCTGCTATTAAACAAACAGGAAACTACAAATGTTGGAAAGGATACAAAGAAATTGGAACACTTATGCACTGCTTATGGGAAAGTATAATGGTACAACCACTATGGAATACCATTTGGCAGTTCCTTAGAAAACTAAATGTTGAGTTGCCCTATGACCTGGCAATACCACTACTTGGTATATACCCAGAAGAGCTGAAAGCAGTGATACAGACAGACATTCGCATATGGATGTTCATAGCAGCATTATTCACAATCACCAAAAGATGGAAATGATCCAAGTGCCATCAACAGGCAAGTAAATAAACAAAATGTGTATACACATATGATGAACATTATGTAGAAATAAGACAAAATAAGGTCCTGAAGCATATGACAACATGGGTGAAACCTGAGGATATAATACTAAATGAAATAAGCTAGACACAAAAGGATAGGTACTCTATGATTTCACTATTATGACCTTGGTAAAAGTAAACTCAGAGGCTTATAATATAGAGTATTATAGAGCTACATAGACACTAGAGACAGGTGAATAGTTGGCTAATGAAATTGAACTGAAATGTAAGGGAATGATGAGAAGTGAAGGTAGTTCATTAGCAGGTTTGTAAGTAATATTGCCATATTGAAGGTGAATATGATTGAAAGGGGTTGTATAGAGCTATGTATTCCACCGATTAACACTAAAAATATAAATAAGTTCTTGCATGAACTCTTCAAAGGTGCAAATCTTATACAAAGAGTCAATAATAAAGGGGGAGGAAGGACAAGGGTTAAGGGGGGGGTTTGGATTTTCTATCTGGTGAGGATGTATTTATCAGTTATTTTTCTCTTTGGAGCAATGAAAATTGTCTATTGAGAGTATTGATGATTGTACAACTAAGTGAGGATAATGTGAGACATGGATTGTTGACTCTGGATGTTATACATGACACCCAATAAATGGGACATGGCTTAAGGTTATGTAATTAATAAGTCGAATGGTGAACTGTGGTATATGCATATGATGGGATATTGTGCGGATTCAGAAAGGAACAAAGTTGTGAGACATGCAGTGAGGTGAATGAACCTTGGAGACATTGTGTGGTACAAAATAAGCGAGAAACAAAATAACAAATATTGTATGGTGTCTTTTAGAAAATACTTATAAGAAAATTGGGGCCTAGATTATAAGCTTTTATAGCAGTCACATATAGTCTGGAGCTGTAAATGTTATTTCTAGATTTTGAGATGCTGTGCTATATATGTATAACCTGGTATCTCTCTGGAACTTTGGCTATCTGTATAGCACCTAAGACTCAGAGTTGAAGTTTGATAGCTCTGAAAGTCAGCGTTGACTTTTAGAAGCCAAAAAAAGAAACCAAAAAGAGCTTCATTTAGAGATAGGAATGAAACTAATCAGCTCAGGACTAAGATAAATCAGAATATAGAGGTAAGATGACATTTGTGTGTATGTACTGATTTGAAAATATTATGTACCCCAGAAAAGCCATGTTTTAATCTTGATCCAATCTTGTGGGAGCAGCCGTTTCTTTTCATCCTGATTCAATATTGTGGGGCAGAAACTTTGATTAAATTATCTCCACAGAGATGAGACATTCCCAATTGTGGGTGTGAAATTTTGGTTACATGGAGACATGACTCCACCCATTCCAGGTGTGTCTTTATTAGTTTACTGGAATCCTTTAAAAGAGGAAACATTTTGAAGAGAGTCAGAAATGACAGAACTGACAGAGAGCCAACAGAAACTTCAGAGCCAACAGAGAGAGCAGAGACATGGAATTTGGAGATTCTTGGAGCCCAGCAGACATTGTTGTGTGCGTTTGCATGAGATGTTAAGCAAGTCAGAACCTGAAGAGAGCCAAGGGTAGCTAAGAGATGAAAACCAGCCCCAGAGAAGCAAACTGAGGAATCCCTACAGGAACAGAGGCTGAAAGCAACAGAGCCAAGGAGCAAGGGACCAGCAGATGCCAGCCACATGACTTCCCAATTGACAGAGCTGTTCTAGACCTATTGGCTTTTCTTAAATTAGGTATCTTTTCCTGGATGCCTTAGTTTGGACATTTGTATAGGCTGAGAACAGTTAACTTATAACTTACTAAATTCCCATTTTTAAAGAGTATTCCATTTCTTGTGTATCGCTTCTGGCATCTTGCAAACTAACATACTGTATTTTAGAACTTCATCTACTGTATGAGACCAAAGGAAGAGTGGTTTATTTTGTCCAAAATCTAAATTTTATGTAGCACATGAGCTAGCTTATCCAAACTTAACTGTTTGGATAGCTCATTTAAACAACCCCAACACATGGAACCCAGAATGGGAATGAGAGCTTGTAATTATTTATACTTAATGTAATACCTGGATACATCCCAGGGTAGATAATTAAAAAGTATTGGCAAAGTCCCTTGAGGGACAGAGGATTAAAAAATATTGGCAAAGTCCCTTGAGGGACAGAGGAAAAAATATGTAAATATTAGTATTACCACTGGGGAACTTCTCAAACATTAGGGACGCTCAAGTCAATAGGCAAAGGCCTTGTTCTTGAGGTTTGCTGTTTTGAAGCTTATTTCTATAAAAGAGATAAACCTACCTATAGTTATGCCTAAGAGTAACTTCTAGAAAAAACTTCTTTTGTTGCTCAGATATGGCCTCTCTCTCTCTCTCTAAGCCCAACCCTGCAAGTAAAATCATTACCCTTCCTGCTACATGGGACATGACACCCAGGGATGAAAGTCTCCCTGGCAATGTGGGACATGACTCCCAGGGGTGAGCTTGGTCCTGGCCCCATGGGATAGACAATGTCTTCTTGACCAAAAGGGAGAAAAGAAATGTATTAAAATAAGGTTTCAGTGGCTAAGAGATTTCATATAGAGTTGAGAGGCTGTTCTGGAGACTACTCTTATGCAAGCTTTGGCTAGATATTGCTAATAACCACGGTTTGCCAACCCCTAATCAAAGCCATTCCCGTTAACCCTAATGAATACCTAGGGCTCTATCTGAGAGTCTACAAAATGTTCATGCACTGAGATTACTTTCCAGAAAGCTACAACCTCCAGATTAGTTCCTAGGCCAGATACGTCCTGAAACTAGTGGGACCAGCCTTTCCAAGAACATGAACTAGTACCTTCCCTTTTATCCCATATTATCAATACCCCTTTCCAACATGAAAAACTTAGAATGGACATAGCCCAAATATCCCTTAAGATTGGGAGAAAGATCAAAGGAGAAGGAGGAGTTATAACAGAGAAGATAAGATTTAAAAATGAGTATGAATGGGTGCATGGGTGGGTCAGTGGTAGAATGTTCGCCGTCCAAGCAGGAGATCTGGGTTCAATTCCCAGACTATGCAACCCCCCCCCAAAAAATTAGTATGATTGCTGAATTATTAAATTCACATTTCTTTTAGTCTCCAGTGTCTTGGGGCAGCAAGAAGGAAAAACCTAAAATTGTAGGAGTATAACCCATACCAAACCCTGAAATCTGTTCTGTAACTACTTGTTACAATGTACTTTTGAAATTTATTGCTTTTTTTTTGTATATATGTTATATTACACAATAAAAAATGGTAAAAAATAAAAAAAGATTCAGGACCTGGCCAATATATTTTGGCAATAATTAGGAGAGTATTCCTGAAATAGATCTCAAGGGTGCTGTATTAAGGATGAGGTGTTAAATATAATTTTAGATAAAGAAGAGTTTGGTGACAGGGAGGCATTTTCCCATGAAACAGGATTTAACAACCTGGCATGGATGGTGGGTAACAGTTCTAGTAGCTGTTGGTATTTTTCTCAGGAAATTGAAAAAAACAATGGCCCAAATTAAAAGGTCTATATTGACTAAAGTTGACACTGATGTGGGGACCTAGAGTATCATAATGGCTATGAAATGCCCATTAAAGAAGGCCCATGTTGGAAAACCTGGCACAGATCAGCTTTATAGTGGGTCCATTATATCCATGGACCCACCTCATAGTAATTTTCCAAATTCCGGAATGTATAATTGGAATCAAATAACTTAGCAGTTGGAAGAACCCTCATATTTGTTCTGTGACCTATGAAGTAAGAGCTGGTGTATTAGTAGAGGCCATTTGGAAACATTTCTACCTAACTCCTCTACCCAGTCCAAACAGTAAATCAAAAACAATCTCACAGGCCAAAGGGAGTAGTAGATATTAGTACCACCCTTGCAAATTTAAAGAATAGCTCATGCGAAAAGGTGATAGATCGTAGCAGATGATAGGAGTCCACTGAAAACTTAATGAAATAGGATCTCCAATTGCATGTGCTTTGTGAGATGTGGTATCTTAACTAGAGAAGATTAGCTAGTACGTGAAATGTGGTATGTAGCTACTGAGATGGAAAATACATTCTTTTCAATACAAATAAAGATGTAGGATCAGAAGCAATCACATGGGTTGAGCAACATAATTTTTTCGTTGTCCTGCCCAAAGGCTGTGTTAATTCTCCAGCTTTCAGTCATACTGTAGTCTAAAGGGACATGGATAGTCTGGACATTCTGCAGAGCCTAACATTGCTTCACTGTATTTCTGAAATAATGCCGTTCAGAACTGATGGTAAAAAACTGGCAAATTCTCTGGATTTGTGAAGGTTAAACCCTAGAAGGATATAGGGACCAGCCATATTTTGTGAAGGTTTTCTGGGTCCAGTGGACTGGGGCATGCTGAACAATTTCTTTTTTAAAGAGGCTTGGTAGGCCCCTTTAGGTATTGGAGACAGTATATTCCACACTTAAGAATATTGCTTTGACACTTTTACTTAGCAGAGAAGAAAGCTGCTGGTTTAAATGAAGCCCGAAACAGAAAAGGCTCTATGGAAGGGCCCAGGCTGCAGTGCAATGAGCCGTTCTGATTGGGTCATATGACCTGGCAGATGCCATGGTACTAGCAGTATCTGTAGTAGAAAACTGTGCCATATTTTGTCTCTAGCAAGCTACAGTGTAAGAGTCACAGTGCAGGCTCCTAGGATTCTGAAGAAGGTCATGCTATCTGTAGTACAGAACTATATACTATGTGAAAAAGAAATTCCTGGAATGCTACTGGACCTGGTAGAGATGGAGTGCCAAAATATGGGACATCAAGTAACCTTATAGCCAAACTGTCATGAAGTAGGTATTTCCAGACCCACCAAGTCAAAGGGTTAGGAGAGCCCAGAAGCAATTCATAGTCAAATCTATAAGTGATCAATCTTGAATTGGGCTTACCAAGTCCAGGAGGCAAAAGTAAGCTGAATGCAGAGGTGGCCTTGATTCCTAGGTCACCCTCTGGTGTTGCACTAATGCCTTTTTCCACAGTTCAAACTATAGCTTCCTAGATCTTCTCTGACAAACTGATAGAGAAGATAATACCAAGCTTGGCTTAGGAGATGGGTCAGTGTTCTGTGTTTGCCTGAGCCCAAAATGGACAGATGTTATTAAGTAGTATGATTCAAGGATGACCCTGAAAAACAGTGGAAAAGGAAAACAAAACTTTCTGTTGGGTAAAGCTTTGGGTCATGTACCTGTTTATCCTGTTTGGCCTAAGATAAGATGTACCTAAATAGAAGGGCAGTGGCAAATAGCTTAGCTTCAGGGACTTGGAAGAAACAAGGCTGTAGAAATAGGAATAGACCTTGGATGATCCAAGTTTTGTAGAGAGGCATATGGGTGGATATTTGGTAGGCATAATGGGTGAGATTCTTTTGCATTGCAAGTAAATACTTCCACTGCAGAAGAAGTACTAATAAATAAAAGAGATAGGACAACTTGACCAGTAGATGTCATTTAGCTGTGCCCTTAGCCACTGTAGTGCTTAAACACTGGGCTCATGATTGGAGGAGCTGTGGTAGAGATGGAGGCTATACATTTTTAAGTAATAATCCACTTTATAATGTTTACCACTGATGATAGAATATAGTCTTCCAGGTGCTTCCATATTTATGAATACATTTATAAAAATGATGTCTTATGTGGTATGTACTTGTGTGGATGTGTACACATACATGCATTCTGTTTCTTTGTATATAGACACTGTGAATGATATCTCTGTCAATAAATAAAGTTACATCATCATCTTATACATATTGTTTGTATGAATATACAATTATTTCACTAATCCCCTATTAGTTCTAATAGTTGCATAAGTGCTTCGATAAATCTTTTTATACATACAATTTGCACACTTATACAATTATTTTAGAAGTGTAACTATTAGGTTAAAGTACACATAACTTAAGGATTTTATTTCCTTCTTCCAAATTGCCTTCTAATGAGCTATGCATTGATGGCCAGTTTCATGTCTTTGTTGACACTTGGTCAGTGACTACTTAGTGCTCAGTGTGCCTATATATTAGAACTGAACAATGTACAGTAGAATTTTGGAATGGCCAATTGAAGTGAATATTAAGATTATTGATGAATTTAATGTTTTTGAATGAATGCTTAAAATGAAAAAAGAGAAAAATTACTATTAAATGCCTACATCTCATTTAAGCTTAAGAGAACTTCACTGAATTTTTATAACCCTAAGAGGGTAAGATCTGTTATTACTCCTGTTTAATGATGAGAGTAAACCATCTCTGAGATAGATTAAAATGCTTATATTCTTACAGAACTAGCTCAAAACAATTTCGTCTGCCTGACTCCTAAGCTGTGATTTTTCTATATAGCCCACTATCTCTCACAGGCCATCTAGACTTCAAAGTAATATATTATGAAAATGAAGTTAACACAGGGAGGGATATGACAGTGTTGATCAGGAGGCAGCCAACCACTGCAGTATTAGTGGAAGGCATCTCTATGTCTTCCCCAGGTGAACTGTGATCCTTTTCCCTATCTGGCAGTGAAAAAAGGAAAAGGGATTCAGGGCTTTGGGTGATGCTTTTATGAGGAACAAAAATGCCAGACCCTAAAGAGATAAGGCCAAAATGTTATCACTCATCATTACACTAGAATTCATTATATTTCTCCACCCCAGTGGAGATGAAAAGTGGCTTCAGGGTGAAGGAGAGTAGCATTTCCTTGGAAGGTCTTCCCAAGATGCAGGGGAGGGACGCTGAGGACTAAGGAAGATTGTCGTTTCTTTGGCCTGATGCTGCTGAGCTGCAGCCCTCACGGTGTGTCTGAACTCACTGGGATGAGTGGTAGGAGACTAAGTGATACAGTGGCATGATGTCTCTAAGCAGGAAATGGCAGAGATTGTCCTCTGTTCCTGTGGCCTGCATATGACACGGAAGAAATCCAGGTGCTCCCATGGACTCAGTAAGGAACTAGAGAGGAAGCTGAAAATTGGGAAGGTGATTGCAGAGTATTGCTAAAGAACAGAGTTTGGGGACCGAGGGAACCAGATAGCTGTAGCAGTGGGGTGGACAATTAAGTTGGAGGTCTACTCCATTGGGGATGGGGTCAACCTACATGAGATTCAAGAAAATAAGTCCTCACCCTCAGTATTTTTAAGACGGTCGCATGGTTACTTTTTCTATCCTTTTCTGTACCAGTGAATCCAGGGGAGGGGAGGAGAACTGCACAGTTACAGATTTAAAGCATTGTAAATTTTCTAAGTTGACTGATAAATCACTTGATGGCATTGAATTTGCTGGACACAATATATATTTAGTTGTAGCAGTATTGAATTTGTGTGAGTGGGTATGGAAAAGTGAAGTGTGCTTAAGATCAAAGGATTCCATTTATAGAAATATAGTTTCAGTACTACACATCCTGTATAATCAGGACTTACAGACTACCCTACCTTTGAAATATCTAATTGATTACTGGTGGTGATGGTATTATCCCAATGCTAAATTTAGTCACAATACAACAGTCCCATATTATTTTGTGCAGGCCATTGAAATAGGTGATATGTGGAGCAATGGAAATACGAATCAAGTCTTAGTCATGCCATTTGACATTTCCTCAAGATTTTGCTTACATTTCCTCAAGATTTTGCTTAATGACTGAAGTGCCAGCCTGCAAGTTTTCCTTTTGCAGGTTTCATTAATGTAATGATTGCTGTGCCCTAATAGATGCATTTAGGGGGGATAACAGGGGTCCTAAATTTTGCTGGGACAGAATTTTATTGAACAAGCATGAGTTAAAACCCTGACTTCACCTACTGTATGATATTTGAAGAATGCCAGGAAGTTTCACAATCTTCTACTCTACAGCACACACAAAATTTGATTCCATTTATAGATGAGGCAGAAAAATAGAGAGGAAGATGTGCTATTTATGGAATCCTAACAAGGAGAATATTCCTGCCTAAAGAGAGGCAATTTGGTTTAGCAAATTTACAGACAAGTTCTATCATGTGATATTCTCAGATTATGTAAAGCCTATGTCTAACTCATTTGATAAGTTATAAGAAAATATATTGATTTTCATGCATTTTTGCATGCTGAAATTCACCATAGCATTTGAATATAAGGTCCAAATTCTTATTCAGCAGGGCAGAAAAATTCCCTATCTCATATTTTAGGTGCTAAATAATGGAACAGGTAAGAGGTAGGTGTAGGTTGGTTGGTTTCTCCATTTGGATGATATATTAAGCTAGGTAAAGTAAAGCATGCTCAGGAGACAGGGGAAATGCCTGGTCCTTCTTTCAAGGTGCTTATTATAAGAAAGAAGTTGTCATTGTTGTCACCTCCTACCCGAAGAGCAGAATGAAGCAAAAATCCTGCTCCTTACACTCAAGGGAATTATATCCTAATGAGGGCAATGAGACTCACATATATGTGAATAGATAATATGAGAGTCATTAATTGGATAATTCAAAATATAAGGGCTACAGAGTACAAGAGGTAACTGCCTGCTACCTGGGCTGGATAATTGGATTGGGCAAGACCTGAGACAGGATAATGGGACGTATTATTTGTTCTCCTTAAGGTAATGAGAGGCATTTTCTTCCAGATTTGCCTATTCTAAGAGTTTGGGCTTCCTTGCCTCAGGGGTTTCTTTACAGCTTCTTAGACCAGAACACAGAAGTTTCCAGACCTCTAGAAACAATTACTTCCCCCTTCCAGTCTTAATCTTTATTAGAGATGTGGAGGCACTTGGAGGGGAGAGGAGAGAGGCAATGTGGTGTAAGGCCTAAAATTAAGAACAAATATTATATGCTGCCTGTATATCTGGGGGAAACTCGGAGGCCACAAATGGCCTAACTGCATGTTTTCCTCCCCGGTATGCTCCTGCAGATAGGGTCTCCAGCCCAACAACCCTCCTTATCAAACAGACCAGGTACAGTTTCTGCTTATACCTGATTGTCAGGCTTCAGTTTCCTGCCTTCCCATAGAATTATTCAAACAAGCCAGTCATATCCTCCCTGGGAACAAGGGGTCATCCCATCCTCTTGATACTACCTAGCCTTCCTCCCACAGCTCCTAGTTGTTCAGTCTGTTCCGTCATGTGGCCCTGAGTGGTGTGTAGTGTCCTCCTCCCTGAGCTGTGAGTTTATGTGACTAATAAACTGTTGTCAGTCTCATCTGTTCAGTGTTGTGTGTTCCCAGGTGTCTCCATCACCAATGGGGTGAATCAGAGGCCATTAAAACAGGCTGATACTGGCAGTTGAAAAGGCCAGATGAGGTTAGTATCCCAAGATCAGGAAGATAATGGGATATTGAGCATTTTGCTTAAGAGGTGAAGTCCTGTGCATTCAATGTCCTCAAAGTGGGACTACTGCAAAGTGCTGTGAAGGTGGCTCTACAGCCTGGGGCCTTGAGGCAACAGTCAGGGGCAGTGAAGACAACTCCTGCAGAGGGCATCTCTGATCTTCCCCTTCTTGCTAGTGCAAGTCCCTGACTTGGTAAATATCATAAATAAGCCATTTAAACTTCTACCTGCACACACTTGGACGGGGTTGTAAAATGGGAGGCCAAGACCATCCCATACATCTTCCATGACAGACTCTACTATGGGGAGTAGATTGTTGTTCGTAAGAATGCAAGAATTAAGTCCTGTCCACCCACATCCCATTCAATCATAATTTTACCTGTTTCTTTTCAGCAGTTTCTCCTCACATTTCAGAGAAACTACGAAAAGTTGGGGCTCAGATCAGTGGTTCTCTATGCCACCAATAGCTACTTGGGCATAGCCAAATGAACTAGATAATGCATCTAGATTTTAAAAAGGGAAAATTATAAAATTCTCAGAGAAATAAAGCAAAAGTCCATTTCAAATGGAGCCTCTGGGAATTATTCAGAAATCCAGAGGATTTTAGACACAAATGGAGATTTAGAGGGCAGCTGAACTGTCCTCTTTCTATTTTCTTCAACTGCTGTCTCTACTGAGAAATGGGAAATTGTAAAGAGGCAGATGTCAATGAGATTTGCAGGCTATAACTAGTTTATTCGCAATTCTAAGTCTCTGAAGAGAATTGCTGAAACCTAAGTCAACCCCTCATTCAAGTAGAAAACTTACAGAATAAAATGGAAAAATCAAAACACTATTTGAAGAAATTAGCTTTTGAGGATGGAAAGGAAAAATGAGCTAGCTATACCTTAGAGCTGAAAGGATGGCTTATAGTTAGCATACTGTGACTGAGTCCAGGGCAATGGGGAGGACTTAATCTGATGTCCACAGCCCCACGGGCAGGGACTGACTGGTATGTCAACTTCCACTTTTATGCCCACTAACCTTAGAGAGCTGTAAGCTGAGAGAACCCCCTAGGCAAGACAAAATAAGTACCTCTAACTTTATTCATCTCCATTTTGGTTGAACATGGTTCTGTCTCCTTGATTCTAAATTTTGACACATTAGAGTCACCTGACTAACTTTTAAAACTCCTGATACAAGGTCTGTACTCTAGACCATTTAATCTCTGGCTTTGGGATGTAGGCTTCAGGGTTTAGGAATTCCAGTGTGAGGCAACAATTGAGAACCAGTTACTAATTTATCCCCCCCTTTCCCAATATTATCTAGAATCCCAGTGCAGAGTGTGTACACCTATTCTACAATGATTTTTGGAAGATATCAATGTCATTTTTGAAATAATAGTAAATAAAAGAGATTAAACAATACAAAATGGAAATAGATGGGTGTACTGGTTTGAAATTGTTATATACCCCAGAAAAATCATGTTCCTGTGATTCAGTTTTGTGAGGTGGAAGCTTTGATTAGGTTGTAGCCATGGAGATGTGGCACATCAAATTGTAGGTGTGACCTTTTGTTTAGATTACTTCCATGGAGTTGTGACCCACCCAATTGAGGGTTGAACCTTTTGATTAGTTAGAGATGAAACCCTGCCCATTCAAGGTGGGCCTAGATTAGTTTACTGGAGTCCTTAAAAGAGTTGCCAGATGCAGATGTTTGGAAATGCAGAAGCCCCAGGAGATACCAGAGCTGAGAGAGCCAACAGAAGCTAGACAGGAATTGGAGCCCAGCAGACATCACTATATGTCTTTCCATGAAAGTCTAAGCAAGCCAGAACATGGAGAGAGCCAAGGGAAGCTAAGAGAAGAAATCCAGGGTTGCCCCAGAGAAGCTAAGAAAGGACAAGTAGACACCAGCCATGTGCCTTCCCATGTGACAGAGGAAACCCAGATAGACATTGGCCTTTCTTCAAAGTCAAGTATCTTTTTGTGGATGCCTTAGTTTGGACATTTTTAAGGCCTTGTAACTTAACAAATCTCCTTTATAAAAGCCAACCCATTTCTGGTATATTGCACTGTGGCAACATTAGCAAACTAAAACAGTGGGTTTACTATATTAGTCTTAAGGCATAGTTTATTGGATGTGCAGCTCAAGGGAAACCAGCCATGTATCTGCTAACTCACCTCAGGGCCATCTGTCTGTTCTTATCACGTTACTCATAGTTTAGTCACCAGCCAGTTCAGATTGGTTTACATGGTGGTAAAACTCAGCTTCCCTAGAATCCAAGTGATTGTGTAACGGAGAAGGTAGGATTTAGAGCATATCTATATATAGATATTTCCTTTTTACCTTCTAATATATTAGAATGGCCAGAGGGAAATACCTGAAATTACTGAACTGTAGTCCAGCTGCTTTGATCTTTGATAATGTTTGAATAACTATATAGCTTTTATCTTGTGATTGTAAAAACTTTATGGCTGACCCTCACTTGTACCCCTTTATCCTGTTTTTCTATTTTAGAGTTTTATGATCACTAAAGATAGTCCTTAATGTTTATTAATGAAGGGCCTTGGGCCATCCCAGAGCTAACCTATCCTAATTCCAAAACGATCTTGCTAGTTGAACCAAACTGGGCCCGCCTGACGTGCTCAGTAGCTTAAACATTAATCTGTAATTGACCTATACTTCATTATAACACTAAAACACTAAAAATCATGCCCACCATCATATTAAGGTTGGTATTTTCTTGCATGCATTCTATGGCTAAGTATGTAATCAATCTGTGCATGCTCTATAATGAAATAATCTCTAACCTTGTCATCCCGAGCCACTGTGCCCACTATCCTAAAACCTACCCATTTTTTGATACTATAAAGCTATCAGAGTTACTGTAGTTTGAGGAGATAGATTTTTAGGCCAGTAGGCTGTCTGATCTCCTGCTTTGTGCTTAGCAATAAATTCTTTGAAACCCCAGTGTCTCAAGAATTGGTCATTTGAGCGCATTGGGAAGAGAACCCACCACTTAAAAAAAATTTTTATTGAGAAATCTTTACAAACATGTAGTCTGTCACATTCTGTGCAATCAATGGCTCATAATATCATTACATAATTGTGTATTCATCACCATGATCATTTTTAGAACATCTGCATCACTTGAGAAAAAGAAAGAAAAAGAAAAGACTCATGCATACATACCATTTACCCCTCCCTCTCATTGATCACTTGTATTTCAATCTACCCATTTTTTAGCATTTTCCCCCCTATTATTTATTTATTTTTATTCTTATTTTTTTACTCGTCTGTCCATACCCTGGATAAAAGGAGTCAGAGACACATGGTTTTCATAATCATACAGTCACATAGTAAAAGCTATATAGTTATACAATTGTCTTCAAGAATCAGAGCTGCTGGAACACAGTTCAACAGTCTCAGGTATTTCCCCTTTATCCTCTCCAATACACCATAAACTAAAAGGGATATCTAATAATACATAAGAATAACCTTCAGGATAACCTTTCGACTCTTGTTTAAAATCTCTCAGCCACTGAAACTTTATTTTGTCTCATTTCTCTTGTCCCCCTTTTGGTCAAGAAGGCTTTCTCCATCCCATGATGCTGGGTCCTGGCTCATCCCAAGAGCCCTGTACCACTTTGACATCCATGGGAGTCATATCCATGTCGGGGGAAGGGCAGTGAGCTCACCAGCTGAGATAGCTTAGAAAGGCCACATCTGAGTAACAAAAAAAGGTATCTGGGGGTGACTGTTGGGCATAATTATAAGTAGGCTTAACTTCTCCTTTGCAGGAATAAGTTTCAAAGGGACAAACCCAAAGATGGAGGGTTCAGCCTATTGAATTGGTTGTCCCCACTACTTGCAAGTATATCAGAAATTTCCCAGATGGGGAAGTTTAATATTTCCTCCTTTCTCCCCAAGGGGACTTTACTTTGCAAATACTTTTTATTCTCTGCCTAAATTACTCTGGTATATATCAGGACATGACACTAACCTATACAAATCAACAAGATCTCATGCCATATTCAAGATTCCATGTAATTATGATGTTCAACTAAACTGACCATAAAAGTTAAATTAGATAATGCACTACCCCAAATATAAATTTTGTACCAAATAAACATCTCTCCCTTTGGTCTCACGCAGAGATTGAAGTTTTAAAATATGGACCATATCATCTTTTACCCTGTATTCTGATTTACCTTAGTCCTATCCAGATCAGCTTCATTCATATCTCTAGTTGAAGTCTGATCACTTTTTCAACTTTTTAACTGTTATTGTATGGAATAATGCTGATTTTCATAACTTCAATACTCTAACTCAGAGTCTCAGGTATCATATAAATGCCCAAAGTTTCTGGAAATGACCAGGTTATATGCAAATAGCTCAGTATCTCAGAATTTAGAAATAACAGTAACAACTCTGGAATAGATGTGACTGCTGTAAAAGCTTACAATTCAGGACCCTTTAGATAGGCCCTATCCTGAGAACCCATGCTCTCGACTTCAATTCTCCGTGTTTGTATATTATAGTTAGTCCATATGAGTGAGGCATGATAATATTTGTCTTTTTTTTTCCTGCCATTTCATTTAATATACTGTCCTTAAGTTTCCTTCACCTAGTTGTATGCTTCACGACTTCATCCACTCAGTAGTCCGTTTTATGTATACACTAAAGTTCCCCTTTCCATCCCTCAATCATTGTACCCTTAGGCCACCTCCATTCATTGGGAATTGTGAATCTGCCACCAGAAGCATCAATATGCAAATGTCCATTCACGTCCCCACTCTCAGTCCTCTAGTCTCTAGTCTTGTTGCTAACAACAGCATTGCAGGATCATATGGCAACCCACCCCTAGCCTCCTGTGGAACCTCCACGCTGATGTCTGGAGAGGCTGCACCTTTCAGCTTCCCTACCAACAGTGAATAAGTACAACTCTTTCTCCACATTTTCTCTAGCACTTGTTTCTCTCTGTTCATTTTAAAATTTTTAAACAGTTTTATTCGCACATCATATAATCCAACCTACATAAGTAGTCATGCCTTCATCACTGTAATCTATAGGAAGACATTTCCTTTTCTTCTGGCAAAGAATCCGTACCCCCCACTTCTTGACATTTAGTTTTGGCATTATGCCTTTGTTACATTCCATCTCTTAGCAGCAATAAACAATGCTGCTATAAGCATCAGTGTGCAAATGTCCATTTGCATTCTTGCCTTCAGTTCCTCTGAATATATAATAATGGGATTGCTGGATCATATGTCAATTCTATACTTAGCTTCCTGAGGAACTGCCAAATTGCCTTCCAGAGTGGTTGCACCATTTTACATTCCCACCAACATGGATAAGTGTGCCTCTCCAGCACTTGTCATTTTCTGTTTTTTTGATAATGGCCATTCTAGTGGGTGTCAGATAATATCTCATTGTGGTTTTGATTCGCATTTCCCTAATAGCCAGAGAAGTTGTGCATTTTTTCATGTGCTTTTTAGCCATTTGTATCTCCTCTTCTGAAAAGTGTCTGTTCATATCTTTACCCATTTTTTAATTGGGTTGTTTGGATTTTTTTGTTAAGTTGAAGAATCTCTTTATATATTGTGGATATTAAACCTTTATCTGATATGTGGTTTCCAAATATAGTCACCCATTGCAGAGGCTGCCTTTTTACTTTCCTGG
>PVIY010032027.1:7870-29465 GCA_004026745.1 Myrmecophaga tridactyla
TTTTTTTTTTTTTTTTTTTTTTTTTTTTTTGAGGAGGGACTCCTCAGATATTGTAGACCCCAATCAGATTTCCCCAGACTGGACTGGCCTCATCTCAGGGGGAAAGAGTCGCCAGCATCAGTTTTCCTTGAGGGTGAGACCCAGCAGGTCAACAGACTTTCCTTTGAAGCCACTAGACTCTGCTTTTCTGCCCAGCATGTGGTGCTTGTCTCCCTGCAGGACCCACCAGCATAAGGTAATGTGGTGCCTTTAATTTCAGCAGACTCTCCCTGCTGAGGGCATGGTGGAGACAGAGGAGAGGTTGTAGCTTGGCATTAATTGCTTCAGTTTTCCAGTCCTTGGGGCCTGAATTCCTTGAAGGAGGGATTTCACTTGAGCTGGGCTCCACCTTTCTCTTGGGAAAGGCCCAGCCTTTAAGTAGTTAATTCCTTTCACCTGACTAGTTACTCTGTCTGTCAGACAAGCTGAATTCTGCCCTTGCCTGGGGCAGTGCTGGACCCTGAGAAGGTTTCCAGTTCTATCTAATGCGCTGTTAAGGAGTAGAAAAAAAGCCTTTTCATGGTGGGATCCCTGCTCCTTGGGTTTGTCAATCACCAGCTTAAGTTGGTACATGCCTCTATGTATCTCCAGGCTCTATGTGCCCCTTTTTCTAGGGGTCTAGCCCTTTTCCAGGATTTTGTGCTGTCCAACTCAAAAAGCCTCTTTTTTTTTTTTTCTGTCAACCCTTCGCCCTCTCTGCTGGGGCAAAAACTCTTAATACCTTTAGCACTTATTCCAGGTTTATCTGTGCTGGGGACCTATTTTCAGCAGTCAGAATTTGTTAATTAATTCCACAATTGGAACTTGGTTGAGCTAACCCCTTGCTGCTAGTAAAGTCTGTTTTCTTTCCCTTCGGGGAACCAGCCTGCTGCACCCATTGAGGAGAGGCACCAGCTTCCATGGCTTGGGGGACTCACAGATCTGTGTAGTGTCTCAGCTGGTCCACCTGGTCCAGCCTGGTGTATTCTGTGTATTTGGTCACTGATGTAGCTCCAGTAACTGCTTTGTACTGTTCCTGGCTAGTTACTAGCTGCTCTGGAGGACGAACTAAATTCCACACCTCACTAAGCTACCATCTTGCCCTGCCTCCCTCAATAAAAATATATTTTTTTAAAAAATAAGACACTGGGTGAGCATACAGAAGAATTTGAAAGTATGAAAAGAAATATAACAGAACTTATGGGAATGAAAGGTTCAATAGAAGAGGTTGAAAATACAGTAGAGGGAATGAAGTTGGAGGGCTCTCACTTCCTGATTTTAAAGATACTACAGAGCTACAGTGATAAAAACATCATAGTGTTGGCATAAAGATAGACACATTGACCAACAGAATTCATTTGAGAGTTCATAAATAGATCCTTACATTTGTGGTCAATTGATTTTTTTAAATATTTTTTATTGTGAAATATAAATGCAGAAAAGTGATAAATATTGTTCTAGTTTGTTAGCTGCTGGAATGCAATATACTAGAAACGGAATGGCTCTTAAAAAAGGGGTATAAGTTGCTAGTTTACAGTTCTAAGGCAGAGAAAATGTCCCAATTAGAACAAGTCAATAGAAATGTCCAATCAAAGGCATCCAGGGAAAGATACCTTGGTTCAAGAAGGCCAATGAAGTTCAGGATTTCTCTCTTAAGTGAGAAGGCACATGGCGAACGCAGTCAGGGCTTCCTTCTCGGCTGGAAGGGCACATGGCGAACATGACATCACCTGCTAGATTCTTCTCCTGGCTTCCTGTTTCATGAAGCTCACTGGGAGGCATCTTCCTTCTTCATCTCCAAAGGTTGCTGGCTGGTGGACTCTGCTTCTCGTGACTATGTCGTTCAGCTCTGCTCTCTGTGAATTGCTCTCCTTCTCCAAAATATTTCCTCTTTTATAAGACTTCAGAAACTAATCAAGATCCACCCAAATGGGTGGAGACATGTCGTCACCTAATCCAGTTTAACAACCACTCTTGATTAAATCACATCTCCAGGGAGATGATCTAATTACAGATTTAAACATACAGTATTGAATAGGGATTATTCTGCCTTTACAAAATGAGATTTTGATTAAAACATGGCTTTTCTAAGGGACATAAATCCTTTCAAATGAGCACAAATATCAAAGTACAGTTTAACAAGTAAAGAGCAAATTTCAAAGTATAGTAGGGATTACAGTTCCACAATTTCAGGTATTTCCTTCTGGCTGTTCTAATACACTAGAAACTTAAAAGAAATATGTATATGATGATTCAGTAGTCATAATCATTTATTAAACCCTAACTTCTCTGTTATAAATCCTCCCTTTCATTTGATCATTCTCTCAATCTTCAGGGATATTTGGACAATGATCATTCTAACGTCTTCATGTTGAAAAGGGGTGTTGACATTATGGGTAGGGGAATGCAACTTGTTGATGTTCTGGGAGAGACTGGTGCCTCTAAGTTTCAGCGCTTACCTGGCATAGGTTTTAAGTACCTGAAAAATAAGCTTAATAAGGAAAACTTCTATAGAGTCTTAGGTAGAGCCCTTGGTTTTCTTTAGGGTTTTCAGGAATACTGTTGTTTGGAGCTTGGAATGCCATGGCAATTTGCAACATCTGACTGAAGGTTGCATAAGAGTAACCTGCAGAATGACCTCTCAACTCTATTTGAAATCTCTTAGCTACTGAAACCTTATTTTGTTACATTTCTTTTCCTCCTATTGGTCCAGAAGGCATTCTCAATCCCATGATGCCCAGGCCAGGCTCATCCTTGGGAGCTACTTCCCATGTTCTACGGTCAACTGATTTTTTTTAATTTTTAACTTTTTTTATTGTATAGTATGACACACATACAAAGCAAAGAAACAAAAAAGCAATAGTTCTCAAAGCACTCTTCAAGTAGTTACAGGACAGATCCCAGAGTTTGTAATGGGCTACCATACAATCCTCTCATAGTTTTCCTTCTAGCTGCTCCAGAATATAGGAGGCTAAAATGCTTACATATTTTTTTTATCACAACCAACTTTTTTCCTTCTTTTTTGTAAAAAATAACAGATATACAAAAAAAAAGCTATAAATTTGAAAGCACAGCACCACAATTAGTTGTAGAACATATTTCAGAGTTTGACATAGGTTACAATCCCACAATTTTAGGTTTTTACTTCTAGCTGTTCTAGAATACTGGAGACTAAAAGAGATATCAATTTAATGATTCAGTATTCATATTCATTTGTTAAATCCTGTCTCTCTATAACTCCACCATCACCTTTGATTTATCCATCCCTCTCGTTCGGGGAATGGCAATTCTAAATTTTTCATATTGGAAGGGTCTGTCACTAATATGGGGGAGGAAGATGGAACTATCTGATGTTCTGGAGAGGATGGGCTAGGTTTCGGGACTTATCTGGACCAGGGACCCATCTGGAGGTTGTAGGTTTCTGGAAAGTTACTCTAGCGCATGGAACCCTTGTGGAATCTTATACATTGCCCTAGGTGTTCTTTAGGATTGGTTGGAATGGTCCTCGTTGGGGGTTGGCAGGTTTTGATAGGTAGCAAGGTCTACCTGAAGCTTGTGTAAGAGCAACCTCCAGTGTAGTCTCTCGACTCTATTTAAACTCTCTCTGCCACTGATACTTTTAGTTATACTTCTTTTCCCCCTTTTGGTCAGGATGGCATTGTTGATCCCTTGGTGCCAGGGCCAGATTCATCCCTGGGAGTCATCTCCCATGTCACCAGGGAGACTTTCACCCCTAGATGTCATGTCACATGTAAAGGGGAGGGCAACGATTTTACTTGCAGAGTTGGGCTTAGAGAGAATGAAGCCACATCTGAGCAACAAAAGAGATCCTCCAGAAGTAACTCTTAGGCATGCCTATAGGTAGTCTAAGCTTCTCTGCTACCTACATAAGCTTCACAAGTGTAAGCCTCATGATTGAGAGCATGGCCTATTGATTTCGGTGTCCTTCAGTTTGACGCAGTATCAAGGGATATCCTCATGGTAAGGTTTAATAGTTCCATATTCTTTCTCCCATCCCTTGGGAGACTTTGTCAACACTTTTTGGTTATCTGGTTAATATACTCTAGGATGTATCCAGGCTTTACAATAATCTATACCAAATTAAAGGACCTCTTTCTTATTCTGGGCTCTCTGTGTTACAGTTGTTCAAATGAGCTATACAGATAGGTTGAATTAGATTATGCACTACAGAAAATTTCAGTTCCAGACGAAATAAACCTTTCTTCCATTGGTCTCAAAGAGTATGTGTGGTTCTAAAATATAGACACTGTCTTCCTTACCCCTATGTTCTGAATTACTTTAACCCCAACCTGTTCAGCTTCGATCTTATCTCTAAATATTATATATATATATATATATATATATATATATAATAGCCTCTCAAAATCCAGAAATAATAATCACCACTCTGGACTTAATGTGTCTGCTCTAAAAGCTTACAATCTAGGCTCCTGATTATGAGCATTTTGTAAAGATGCCCATACTATTCTTGTTCTTTTGTTTCTGGTTTATTTTGTCTCACCAAATGTCCCACATGTTTATTCACATCACTGCATGCCTCACGGCTTTGTTCCTTTTTGTAGCAACACAACCTTCGTTCATAAATATATACCATCGTTCGCCAATCTACTTCTCTGTCAGTGCATCCTTTAGCCACCTGCATTCATTGGGCATCATGTACAGGGTCCAAAGTCCACAGTCCATCAACATTCTCAATTTTAGGTAATTTCATTGTTCCCAAGAGAAAGAAAACCAATAAACACACCCTCACCAAATAGGAAATCTAAACCTCCTCTTAACCCTTGTCCCTCCCCCCACCATTTACTTCTGCTATTGCTGTGGTAGTGATGATGGTTTCCTTTTGAACATAGCTTATAACATGCAATAACAGTTTTCCCCCTGTACCCTGGACTTAAACACTCTTTGTACAAGAATCATATCTTTGAAATAATTCTTGCAAGAACTAATTAATATTTCTAGTGTTAATTAGTGGGACACGTAGGTCTATACAACCCCTTTCAATCTTGTTCATCTTCAATACGGTACTATTACTTCTAGACCCACTAGAGAACCACCTTCACTCCTATCTATTCCCTTACATTGGAGTTCAACCTCATTAGCTAATGGTTCACCCATGTCTAGCTTCTATGTATCTCTAAGTCCCCTATATTCTGTATTATAAGCCTCTGATTACACCATTATGCTGGTCATAAAAGTGGAATCATACAATATTTATCCTTTTGTGACTGGCTAATTTCACTCAGCATGATGTCCTCAAGGCTCATCCATCTTGTCATGTGCTTCAGGACGTAATTTTGTCTTACTGCTGCATAATATTCCATCATATGTATTTACCACATTTTGTCAGATCCACTTGTCTGTTGATGGGCATATGCTTTGTTTTCATCTTTTGGCGATTGTGAACAATACTGCTATGAACATCGGCGTGCAAATATCTGTTTGTGTCATTGCTTTCAGCTCTTCTGGGTTTATACCAAGTAGTGCTATTGCTGGTTCATAGGGCGACTCGATATTTAGTTTCCTAAGGAACTGCCAAACAGTCTTCCGTAGTGGCTGCACCATTTCACATTCCCACCAGCACTGAGTAAGTGTCCCAGTTTCTCCACCTCCTCTCCAACATTTATAGTTTCCTGTTTGTTTAATAGCAGTCATTCTTATAGGTGTGAGGTGGTGTCTCATTGCAGTTTTCATCTGCATTTCCCTTATAGCTATGGCCAATTGATTTTTGTTTGTTTGTTTGTAAATATTTTAATTGAGATATCTTCACACACATACAGTCCATCCAAAGTGTACAATCAATGGCTCACAATATCATCACATAGTTGTATTATTCATCACCATGATCATTTTTAGAACATTTGCATCACTCTGGAAAAAGAATAAAGAAAAAACTCATAAATCCCTTACCCCTTACTCCTCCCTCTCATTGACCATTAGTATTTCCATCTACCTGATATTTTTTACCCCTTATCACCCCTCATTATTTATTTATTTTTATCCTTATTTTCTTTAACTCATCTGTCCATATCCTGAATAAAAGGAGCGTCAGGCACAAGATTTTCACAATCACACAGCCACAGAGGTCGTGAGGCCACCTTCAAGGACCAGCAAGAACATACGAATAGTTATACAGTCATCTTCAAGAATCAAGGCTAAGAGACTGTTGAATTATGTTCCAGTAGCCTTGATCCTTGAAGACAATTGTATATTATATAGCTTTTGCAACTTGGCTGTGTAATTGTGAAAACCTGTGTTTGATGCTTCTTTTATCTAGCATAATGAGAGATGAGTAAAAAAAAAAATAAGGATAATAAATAAATAAATAATAGGGGGAGATAAAGAGTAAAAATTGTGAAAATTGAAATACGGTGAGTCAATGAGAGGGAGGAGTAAACGTATAGGATGGATGAGTTCTTTTTTTCTTCTTATTATTTCTGTTTTGGAGTATTGCAAATATTCTAAAAATGTTCGTGGTGAAGGATACACAACTTTTTAATGATATTGAGAGTCGCTGATTTTATAATGTAGTTGTACTGTATGTGTATGAATATTTCTCAATAAAGATATTTAAAAAAACAGAACAAGCATCTAACACAGTGCCTAAGATAGAGTATATTGTCAGTAAATATACAGTAGATAAAATTAAAAAAAGAATCAAGGCTACTGGAATACATTTCAACAGGTTTAGGTACTTCCCTCTAGCCACTCCAATATACCATAAACTAAAAAAAGGATAACTATATAATGCATAAGAATAATCTCCAGGATAACCTCTCAACTCTGTTTGAAATCTCTCAGCAACTGAAACTTTATTTTGTCTAATTTCTCCCTTTCCCCTTTTGGTCAAGAAGTCTTGCTCAATTCCTTGATGCTGAGTCCCGGCACATCCCGGAAGTCCTGTCTCATATTGCCAGGGAGATTTACACCCCTGGGAGTCATGTCCCACATGGGGGGAGGGCAGTGAGTTCACCTGCTGAGTTGACTTAGAGAGAGAGAGGCCACATTTGAGCGTCAAATGAGGTTCTCTGGGGGGTGGCTCTTAGGTATAATTATAAGTAGGCTTAGCTTCTGCTTTGCAGGAATAAGTTTCATAAGGGCAAACCCCAAGATTGAGACCTCAGCCTATTGAATTGGTTGTCCCCACTGCTTGTGAGAATATCAGGAATTCTCCAGATGGAGAAGCTGAATATTTCCTACTTTCTCTTCAGTTCCCCAAGGGGCATTACTCTGGGATGTATCAGGGCATCACACTAACCTGAACAAACCAACAAAAGCTTATGCTCTATTCAAGATTCCACATAATTATGGTATTTGAATAAACTGACCATACAAGTTAAATTGGATAATGAGCTACCCAAAATATAAATTTTGGTCAATTGATTTTTGACATGGCTGTCAAGTCCACTCAACTGGGACAGAGTACTCTCTTCAACGAATGATGCTGGGAGACCTGGATATTCATATCCAAAAGAATGAAAGAGGACCCCTATCTCACACCTTATACAGATAGATACATAGATAGACAGATTAATGTATGGATTGATAGAATGATGAATAGAAAGCTAGAATGAAATGGAAAATGTGCCAAAATGGTAAAATTGTTGGATCTGGGCACCTGGGGGGATAGGAGTATGTTGACGCTCACTATATGGGGTTTGCATTATTTTGTAACACCCCTGTAAGTTTTAAAGTATTTCAAAAAAAAATTTTTTTTTAAATAAAGCAAAGTTATGGAACATCTGGTGGGGGTGAGCAGTGGGTGTTCTGGATAGAGTGGGGAGGAAAAGTGTCTCTGAGGGGGTGAGCAGAATTGTGGAAGGAATCACCCATGTGTAGGTCCAGGAGAACACATCCCCACAGGGAAATTACAATGCAGAGTCCTGAGACCACCTTCAAGGACCAGCAAGAAGGCCAGTGTGGCTGGGACAGAAGTGAGAGCAGCATAGTTTAGGGAAGTTTGTCCAGGGAAGAGGGGACCAGGGCTTAGGGTCCTGTGGGAACTCTGGAGAGTGAGAAGCCACGCAATAGGCAATGTAATTTGAAGTTTGAATCAAAAGGACTTGTTGATGATCGAAGTGAATTATGAAGGAAATGGATGTATTTGGGATAATTCATAGGTTTTGTTCTTAGTAATTGTAATGAGGATTCTGAATACAAGAATTAAGTGCTGTTTGTATAACTCCACTGGGAGGGGACAACTGGAGGCTTGCACCTGGTCTCTCCTGTACTCTGCCCTATCCCAGCAATTATGTGTGACAATATAGGCAAAATATTGCCAGCCAGGGAAGATCATCCTAGCCATGATACCGAGGGTTTTTATTTGGGGGGCGTTCACACAGACATGGAGCACCCACCTGGCTTACCCTAGTTATTCAGTCTCCAGCTTCTCCAGAAGTCAAGCTGCTGCCTCATGGCCCAAGATTCCAGTGTAAATCACATCATTAGCATAAACTATTTGGCATGGTCCAAGACCCAGGTAAACAAAGATGCTCTCATCAAACAAGGTATTCCAAGAGTTCGTGGTTGTTTTCTAGACCTTTCTCTGTAATGCGCAGGAGATAGATTTCCCAGGCCTGCTGAGTCAACCCTTTGCTGCACATGCCAACTGCCTGATTGTTGGCCTAGTCTCTCTTACAGCAAAACCAAAATATTTGCCTGAGCATTTACATTTAGTATAGCATTTATATAACAGATACAGCAAAAGTATCATTGTGAATATGCCTAATATTTTGAGGACCCAACTTGGGGTAGGGACAGATTTAAAGAAACAATGATTCCTGTCTATAAAGCCATTACATACATTTTCATATTTTTGTACTAATCAATTCCTTTTTTCTTTGCCTTGATCTACTGTACTTTGTACCTTATGATAAACCTCTGTAGAATTATTTAGCATAGAAATCAGCCAATTTCTTGAGACTTGTCATTTTTCATTGGTATTACATTCTGAGCAGGCTTGTACTCAATAGCCCTATACAATTGGTTATCAATATCAGTATGATGGTGTAACTTATTCATAAAATGTAGTCAACCATCACCAACAGCGCCTTGTTACACCATTTCTTGTATGGTTGTGGAACAATTCAATTTCATTGCAGTACAAATTAGTAGGAATTAGAGGTATTTGTTTGGCTTTCCCAACAGAATCAGCCCTTTACCCATTTATCAGATGTTACTATGGACATTGACATAATTGGCGATGATTCAGTTCTTTCTTGGTTACAAGTCAGTTGGAGACTAAGCCAGCTGCCCTGTCTTAGTTGAGAGGCTTGTACTGAGACTGGTTTCCACCATGTGCCAAGATAGGGCAGGGCCCACCTCCCACCTATGTGAAAGACACTGGTGGTATTCAGAATAGTTCCTAACACTGCTAACTGTACTACAAGAAATGTCTCTATTCTGATCTATTCTTGGGGTGAGGGCAGACCTAGTGCATCAATATAAATTTCAAGTGCCCCCAGAGAACTTCCACAGGTTTGAGGAACCGTAAAATTCCCATAGATGGGCCCCTTGCACCTCAGCAGCTAGGGTGGAGGGACATTACCCTGTGGGTGCTTTGACCTTAATCTTTATTAAAACATTGAGGAGGCCCGTTGGGACAGGGCCTTTTCCCAATGCTGGGTCCTGGCATTATTCAGCATTATTTATTGAGCCTGCCTGACCCACTTCACTAAAGAAAGCATCATCTTCTTTCCAGGCTGACTCCCATCCCTTGCTTTTCTCCTGCAAGAGAACTCCTTCTACTCTGCTTATTCTTAGTGAATAATTTTTTTTCCCATTGAATGCTTCTGCTCATTAAAAGCAAATTCAGCTTGTCTGCAATGCCTGTATCGGCACCTGTCTTCCTTAAAGCCCTCTTCTGTCTTAGGGTCGATGTTTAACCCATTATGCCTGCTGTTGCCATAATGTATTAATGTGTTGAGTGCAGTTAGGATACATGTTTTATACCCCAAAGTGTTGGTCCCTCCATACATTGATGAGTGGCAGCCACACCTAGATATGACTTAGATACTGTGCTGGTTTGAAAGGATGTATGCCCTAGAAAAGCCATGTTTTAATCTAAATCCCATTACATAAAGGCAGAATAATCCCTATTCAATACTGTATGTTTGAAACTAATCAGATCATCGCCCTGGAGATGTGATTTAATCAAAAGTGGTTGTTAAGCTGGATTAGGTGATGACATGTCTCCACCCATTTGGTGGGTCTTGATTATTTTCTGGAGTCCTATAAAAGAGGAAACATTTTGGAGAATGAAGGAGATTTGGAGAGAGCAGAGAATGCTGCAGTACCACAAAGCAGAGAGTCCACGAACCAGCAACCTTTGGAGATGAAGAAGGAGAATGTCTCCCGGGGAGCTTCATAAAACAGGAAACCAGGAGAGGAAGCTAGCAGATGACACCATGTTTGCCATGTGCCCTTCCAGCTGAGAGAGAAACCCTGACTGTGTTCGCCATGTGCCTTCTCACTTGAAAGAAAGACTCTGAACTTCATCCGCCTTCTTGAATCAAGGTGTTGTTCCCTGGATACCTGTGATTGGACATTTCTATAGACTTGTTTAATTGGGACATTTTCTCGGTCTTAAAACTGTAAACTATCAACTTATTAAATTCCCCTTTTAAAAGCCTTCCTGTTTCTGGTATATTGCATTCCGGCAGCTAGCAAATTTGAACAGATACTGTGGGCCACTCAAACTAAGGGTCCACAGCATCATCATACAGCTACCGTTGTACCCAACAACGTACACAAACTCCCATAACTTTCCTCATCTCAGGTTGGGACCACTCCCTAGGGGAATCTGAACATACCATGTGCTCCCCACTGCTTTAATCCCATCAGAAATCCATTGTCTATTTTATTGAATAGCTTTCCATCAACAAAAACAAGGGTGATACGTATTTGTGAACAGATGGCTGTGGCAGGTCAGCTGTGCCACTGCTATATTTTTTCCATTCTAATCAGGGACCCTTCTAAGCATTTGATCATCAAAATTTATAGTTACACAGTGATTAGTCTGCCAGGAGTTGTAAACCACACAGTCCAATGGTCTTGGTCAACAGTAGTTTCTGGAAATTCCTTCCCGAGTGATGTCCTTTGTAGTACTTAAGAATGAAGAGATACTGGTACATTACTAGAGCTCCATTTGATCATCAATAATTGGTCCTGTTCATCATATCATATGACCAAAATGTCTCTCTAAGTGATGCCAAGTTTGAGCTTACCTTTCAGCCTTCTCAGGTTCTTAAAAGAGAAGTTGTCTTGGAAAATATGTGGTTTCACCCTTTCATGCATCTGGTAAAATTGTGCAAAGAGACACTAAGGCTCTTGCTCTGAGCCTCTTTCAAGGCACAAATGCAATATTGGATTTCCTTTGTAGCACAACCTATTTATTCACTCCTTTACCCTTTGCTAACATTTCTTCTTGTCTCTACTTGTCATTGATTTTAAGCAAATGTGTCCACCTTTAGAAGGGACATTGGTTTCAGCCACTGTCCTGAAGCCAGATTGCCAGCAAGTCAATGCTTCATCTCTAAAGCACCTCCCCTCAAACCAATCCCATTCATTCAGAGTAGGGTAACATAGATGCAGAACTAGTGGGATCACTCAGCCACCCAGCAAAACAGCAGTATTTTTTTTAATTTTTAAATTTTTATTTATTTATTAATATAACAACATACAAACGTGTTTTTTACCAGTTTTTTTTTTACCATTCTTACCATATGATCATTCCATTCTTGATATATAATCAATAACTCACAATGTCATCACATAGTTGCATATTCATCATCACGATCATTTCTTAAAACATTTGCATCAATTCAGAAGAAGAAATAAAAAGAAAACAGAAAAAAATTCATACATACCATACCCCTTACCCTCCCTTTCATTGATCACTAGCATTTCAATCTACTAAATTTAGTTTAACATTTGTTCCCCCTATTATTCATTTATTTTTAATCCATATGTTTTACTTGTCTGTCAATAAGGTAGATAAAAGGTGCATCAGACACAAAGTTTTCACAATCACACAGTCACATTGCAAAACCTATATCATTTTACAGTCATCGTCAAGGAACATGGCTACTGGAACACAGCTCTACATTTTCAGGCAGTTCCCTCCAGCCTCTCCATTACACCTTAACTGAAAAGGTGATATCTATTTAATGCATAAAAATAACCTCCAGGATAACCTCTCGACTCTGTTTGGAATCTCTCAGCCATTGACCCTTTATTTTGCCTCATTTTGCCCCTTTTCAGTTGAGAAGGTTTTCTCAATCCCTTGGTGCTGAGTCCCAGCTCATTCTAGGATTTCTGTCCCATGTTGCCAGGAAGGTCCACACCCCTGGGAGTCATGTCCCACGTAGAGAGGGGGAGGGCCGTGAGTTTGCTTGTCGTGTTGGCTGAGAGAGAGAGGCCACATCTGAGCAACAAAAGAGGTTCTCTTGGGGGTGATTCTTAGGCCCAATTAGGCTTAGCCTATCCTTTGTGGTGTTAAGTTTGATATGTACAAACCCCAAGATTGGGGGCTCAGCCTATTGCTTTGGTTGTCCCCACTGCTTGTGAGAATATCAAGAATTCTACACTCGGGGAAGTTGAATTTTACCCCTTTCTCACCATTCCCTCAAGTGGACTTTGCAACTACTTTTTTATTCACTGTTCAAAGCCTACAAAATCTCATGCTCTACTCAGGGTTCTATGTACTGGTGTTCAATTAAGCTGTCTACATAAGTCATATTAGGAAATGCAGTAGTCAAAATATAAATTTTGTACCAAATAAATATTTTTAAAAACAGCCGTATTTTGACAGATGAGTGAAGGCACAATCCACCTCATTGGGTCCTTAGGAATTCTGACATAACGGTTTATAGGTATATTTACAGTTTCTCACTCAGAAACTATCCACCTAGGACCACTGTAATAAATAGGAACAAGAAAGTTGAGGTGATGTGGGGAAGAATTATATCGTCTCAGCAGCATCCTCTCCCACCGTCTCTTCCCCACATCTCCAGGAAAGTGGAGGAATCTATCAAGTGGGGACCCTCCCTTCGCCACCACCCCCATAATGAGTATGAGCGTACACGCAGGGAGGTATGTGAGCCAGCCACTCATGCCTTTATCTCCTCCCATTGTACACAACAAATGTTTCAATTGCCTCTTCCATTTCTCTATCAAACCAGTACCCTGAGGATGATACACAACATGGTGTACCCATTTGATGTAACGTCTCTGTTCTAGTTTGCTAGCTGCCGGAATGCAATATACCAGAAATGGAATGGCTTTTAAAGGGGGAATTTATTAAGTTGCAAGTTTACAGTTCTAAGGCCATGAAAATGCCCCAGTTAAAAGCAAGTGTATAAAAATGTCCAAATTAAGGCACCAGCAAGAGGTTACCTTCCTTCAAGAAAGGCCGATGGAGTTCAGGGTTTCTCTCTCACTGGAAAGACACATGGCGAACATGGCGACGTCTGCTAGCTTTCTCTCCAGATTTCTTGTTTCATGAAGCTCCCTCCAGAGATGTTTTCCAAAGGTCTCAGGCTGTGTTGGCTCTTGTGGTTCTTGTGGCTCTAAAAAAATGGACTCTCTCCAAAATGTTTCCTCTTTTAAACGATTCTAGTAAACTAATCAAGACCCACCTGGAATGGGTGGAATCACAACTCCCTCTAATCGAAGGTTGACACCCACAATTGGTGAGTTCACATCTCCATGGAAATAACCTGATAAAAAGATTCCAACCTACATTGTTGAATAGGGATTAAAAGAAACAGTTGCTTCCACAAGATTGGATCAAGATTAAATCTGCTGCTGCAGTGACAGACCCGCAGCACCTTGGCTTTTCTAGGGTATATAATCCTTTCAAGCCAGCACAATCTCTTTTGCCCATTGTTGGACACTATGGGTTGTAAAATGTTTCCCTTAGTCTGAAGAAATGTACAAATTAGTACATCATCTTCTGTTCCAGTCCTTTTATAGTAGCTTGAGCATTTGCATCTACCACCAAGTATGCAAAGCTATGTCCAGAGTAGGTGTCTATTCTTGTCAGGACCCATCTGTAGCCTTCTGGGGCTACTGGCATCAATCTGACGTCATCTACTTGCCAGCTATGTGTGGGGTCTTCTGCTGGGAAATCTGCCCTGTAGCAATCTGTAGTCTCTGTCTCCCTCGCTAGTAGAGAGAAAAGGACTGGCTGGCATTTTGTGCCTCCGAGGGTGTAAGGTGGACATGACAACGGCCAGCCCATTTCTGCATTGCTATAGGTCCTTCACTTCCACCCACTTCATGGACATCCATAGATGGCCACCTGAAATGAGAACAGTCAGTTATCCGCTTGCTGGGTCTAATCACCTTCCACTCCTGGAAGGAGCTTCTTCTGATGGTCACTGCCACGTCGTACTTTAATGCACCCTAGTGAGTTCCATAGGGCCATGCCCCCCACGGCCTCTCTTTAATAGTTGTTTCCATCACCCATCTGCCAGGCCATTGGCCACCACCCATGAGTCAGTAAAAACCCAAATGTAGGGGATTCTATCATGGTTCAATTTTTCCATCACTGCAAAGAAAGCAGCGCGCACTTCAGCCCACTGAGCTGATTTGCTCTCACCTTCTTCACAGTTTTTCCATCAGTTGGTATAGGGAGGTGGCCTTCCAGACAGAGTGCTTCCATTCACCCTGGCACTGCCATCCACAAACCAAGCCGCTCTTTGTTGGTCAATAAAGAGCTTTTCATAGGGCACCACCCAGGTGACAATAGGCTCTGACCACTCCTCGGGTACTTCCAAAGTCTGCCCTAGGGAAAACAAGCCTCCCTGCTTGCGAATGCAACAAGCACCTCCTTACATTGGCCAGGCTGCGCGTTCCTGTATAGACCTCTTCCACTTTATTATGGTGATTTTCTGAGCATTGCCTTCCTTATTAGAGTTTTTCCCGACGTCACTCTAGGCATGAGTTTTTTAGGTTTCAGGATATTTTCTGTCTTTCAGTTATAGGGGTAGCTTCAGTTACACCAAGGAGCAAGCTAGTAATTGTCTCTCAAATGGCACGTTTGATACCGCTGTGTCTGAATATTTCTGGTCCAAAATTCCAGAGATCACCACTGGGTGGCACTCATGGGCTATAGGCCCATCTCTGGACTACCAGTCATTTTTTCAAATGCAATTTTATTGAGATATATTATATATTCACATACCATATAACCATCCAAATTGTACAATCAGTTGTCCATAGTATCATCATAAATCTATGCATTCATCATCACAATCGATTTTTGAACACTCATTACATTAAAAAAAAGAATAAACGCAAAAAAGAATAAAAGTGAAAAAAACATGCAAAACATCCCATACCTCCTTTCCCCACATTGCTTATTTATTTTGTCTTTTATTTTTCTTAGTCATCTTTCCACACACTGGATAAAGGGAGGGACAATCACAAGGTTTTCACAATCACACGGTCATCCTTAAAAGCTCTATAGTTATTCAATGCTGCCAAAGTCTATTGCATGGAGAATTTGTCCGTACCAGTGCTCAAACTTCTAACGTGTCATTCAGTAGAGTGGTGAATTTCATACATCAGCTATTCTACACTGTTTCAAATGGACGCCCTCTGTGGGTTCAGGCAGCTGCATAGCTCCTTCACAGCACAGAGACCCTCCTTGCCCCTTTGGCCTTCATCACTGTTCAGAAACACGTACGCACACACCCACACACCAGCCCTGTTCGATTCCCCAGGGAACGTTCCCTGACCAGGATGCCCCAGACTCTAACCCTCATTTCTCCCCGAAAGGGGTAGTTGCCCCCTGACTCACTCTCCATCCCCGACTCTCCGCAGTGAGGTTTACTGCCATGGGGCGCTCCTGCACCAGGTTCAGATGGCCAAGTTCTTCCAGGACGACAAGCACTTTGTAGACATGCCACTGTCCAAAGCTCCAGGTGAGGCAACTGCCTTTTCCTAAACCCTCCACCCGAAGACGGCAGGGAGCAAGACCAGGCAGAGAGAGCCTCTGGTTCAGCGAGGAGCCCGTGGGCTCCCACTGACTCCTCCGCCCCTGCTCTCCAGAACAAGTCCTGCAGAGCTTCAACGAGCTGGCCAAGGCCCACAACCAGAGCATCCCCCGGCAGCAGCTGCTGCTGTTCATCCAAGAACACTTCCAGGCCCCAGGCCAGGAGCTGCAGCCCTGGACCCCTGGAGACTGGAAAGACAGGTACAACCCTGGAGAGGGAAGAGTAGAGGGGCCCTCCAGACTGTGGTGCCTCCCTGAACGCTGTACGGGATGCCCTCTCCTAGCCCCAGGTTCCTGCAGAAGATCTCAGATGCCAAGCTGCGTGCCTGGGCAGGAGAATTGCATACGCTGTGGAAGAGGCTGGGAAAGAAGGTATCAGTGTCCTAGGCCTGCCCCCAGGCCTGGCCGAGCAGGACGGAGCTGGGAAGGGACGTGTCCAGGCTGAACCCAGAGCACAGATCCAAACCCCTTTATTGAGAACACAGCCCCTTACTCTGCTCCTTGCCCTGTCCCATCCCCTAGAGGAGTTCTAGAAAGCACTTCAGAAGGGGAAGAGGGGAATTCTATTTCCACTGCCTCACCCCCTCCAGGAAGCTCTCCCTAGCCTCCTCCCAGATACATCTAGCCTGTCCGCCACCTCCCGGCTGCCACAACAATTCAATATCATGTAGTTATCATGTGGTCACTGTTCTTGGGCTACTGGACTTTCTTCCTTGAGCTCCTCAAGCCAGGACTTTGTCTGATGAATAATAATTACTGGTTGATTGTGACACAGCTCTGTGCCCAGCAGGATGCTATGTGCTTTTTATCTCCTTTGCTCTGAGCCTGTGATTTTCCCCAGACACACGGCAAGAAAGTGCCAGGGCCTTGGGCCGCCCACGCAGTACTCCTTCCACTGGTCTCCAGGGCAGGCATGTGCTGGCACAGAGAGGAACTCCATGCTCCTTTGCTACATTGGATCGCCTGCCTTTCCTAGCCATTAGAGAAAGCCATGCCCAGGAACCAAACCAAGCCCTGGTCTCCTGCTCTCCTCAAAATAAATGAGACAGGCTGCCCTCCCCTGCCACCCCCCCACTAAAAACCAAGAGGGGAATGGGAACCAAGAAAATACTTGATGCATAACCATGGCTATCCCTGGTTGGTCTTATCATTGCTCCCCCCCACCTCATTCATCCATGTCCATCTCAACTGAGCCACAGAAGGTGTGTGTGGGAGGGGTTCTAGGCCTGGCTTTGGGGTGGCAGCAGAGAAGTGGGAACAGAGAGGAAAGAGGGAATGCTGTTGCCTGCCCCCCCCAACCCCACCGGGATAACGATAATGGCTGCTGCTTACTGGACACCCTGGGGAGCTGGGCTGAGTGGGTGCGCTTTAGACCCACCATCTCATTTAGTGATGCCAGAGCCGTCCTATGGGAGATGAGCCCAAAGCTCCCAGCAGCCTGAGGACATGACCCAGTCCCGGCATCCGAGCAGAGGCAGAGCCTGACTCCAGCCCAGGCAGCCTGGCCCAAAGTCCATAGCTGCCAGGGCCGCCTCTCCTGGCCTCCTCCAGACTCTGCTGTCGTGGGGGCTCTGGGCTCCCTCATGCCCTCTCTCCCCGACTCCAGATGAAGCCGGAGGTTCTCAGCCGCCCAAACCAGTTCTCTCTGATCTACTCTGAATACCCCTTCATAGTGCCTGGCGGGCGCTTTCTCGAGTTCTACTACTGGTGAGTGGCTCGGGCCCAGAGGCCTGAGGGGCTGGGAGTGGAGGGGGAACCACAGGCCAGTGCAGGGGTCCGGAATGAGACTGGGTGTCCTGACATGGCCTGGGGTGCGGGGCGGAGGGCGGCCCTGGGCGATGCCTGAGCTGTGCCCGCCCCCAGGGACTCCTACTGGGTCATGGAGGGCCTGCTCCTCTCTGAAATGCCCGACACGGTGAAGGGTATGCTGCTGAACTTCCTGCACCTGGTGAAAACGTAAGAAGGGGGCCGGGGCACCTCAGGATGGGGTGGAAGAGAAACAGGTCTGCTGTGGGCTTGCAGCTGGGAAGAGGGCACCTCAGCGGCCTCCTTCTTGGCAGCTACGGCCACATCCCCAATGGCGGGCGCGTGTACTACCTGCAGCGAAGCCAGCCCCCACTGCTGACCCTCATGATGGCGCGTTACGTGGCTCACACCAACGACACGGCCTTCCTGCGGTGGGTGCTCTGTCTCCACTCTGCTGCAGGGCCCCCACCCCTGAGCTCTCCCCACCCTGGGGGTTTGGGGCGGTGTGCTGGGCTGACGTGGTGCCCGGCTCCACCCCAGGGAGCACATCGGGACCCTAGCGTTGGAGCTGGACTTCTGGGCTGAGAAAAGGAACATCTCCATCAGCTCCGGGGGAAGCAGCTATGCCCTCAATCGCTATCATGTCCCTTACGGGGGACCCAGGTGAGAACTGCCCGGCCTGCCCCTCAGCCTCCTGTCTTTTCACTCTGCTTTGAGCATCACTGCACCTCTGAGGAGGAGGGTGAGTGATGGGCCAGGCCCTGAGGGGCAGCGGCAGGCGGGGGGCCCGCACACGACTCCCTGCGGCTAAGTCAAGGCAGCTCAGCTTCCCGCTTACTGGTGCCAGCTGCCCACCTCTCCTCCCTGCCAGGCCCGAGTCCTACAGCAAAGATGCAGAGCTGGCAGACGCCTTGCCGGAAGGTGAGCGGCACAGAGTGAGGGGGTCTCCGGGAAGGAGTCTGGGCGTCCGCAGTGCCGGGCCCTGGTCCTGCCTCTGCTGCCCTGTCCTGCAGTCAGCCCTGTCCTCACAGGTGCCAGAGAGGCCCTGTGGGCAGAGCTCAAGGCTGGGGCCGAGTCTGGCTGGGACTTCTCTTCACGCTGGCTTGTCGGAGGCACCAACCCCAATTCGCTCAGCAGCATCCGAACCAGCAAACTAGTGCCCGCTGACCTCAATGCCTTCCTGTGCCAGGCGGAGGAGCTGATGAGCCACTTCTACTCCATACTGGGTGAGCACCCTGGGCGCGGGGCGATGGAGAAGGCGAGTGTGTTGAGCTTGGGCTGTGGCTGCAGCCGCTGCAGGAGAACTGGATGAAGGCCTCCCGCTTCCCGGCCTCCTCAACCCCTCCCCAGCACACTGGGCAAGCCCGCGCTGACCCTTGGGTGCCCGGGCTAGGGCTCACTGCAGCCCACGCTTATCTTCTGACTCCCCTTCCCTTTCTTACTGCGCAGGCTCTCGAGGGCCTGGAGTGGACTAGTCCACTCGTCCAAACTCCGCCCACTGCTCCTGCCCAAACAGCTGCCCCATGACCCCACCCAGAGCTTGGGGTATCACACAGCAGTGCCCCCAGGAGGCTGGAGCCCAGGGATCAGGCCAGTGCAGGGCAATCGGCTGGGGGAATGCCAGGGTCCTGATCCCAGCAGCATGGTGGGCTCCAGGGAGGCATGTCCCCGTGGTCTTCAGCACTTCTCACCCCTCGGGGAGGATTGCAACAGAGGAGGCCAAGGCAGAGCCTCTAAGTCATGGGGCCGAGGGCAGGGGCTCTGGCTACCTGGTCTAAATAAAGTTAGTACTGCCCCAGGAAACGACTCCCAAGCCACGAAGTACAGAAACTTGCGGGCCCAGCGCTTGGCCGCCCTAAACACCGTCCTGTGGGACGAGGAGAAGGGTGCCTGGTTTGACTACGACTTGGAGAATGGGAAGAAGAACCAGGAATTTTACCCATCCAACCTCGCTCCTCTCTGGGCCGGCTGCTTCTCTGACCCTGCCGTTGCAGACAAGGCTCTGAAATACCTAGAGGTGAGGGGCAGATCTGGTACACTGGAGGCGGGACTGCCAGCTCCCTGGCCGAGCAGTCGGTCCTGAGCTAAGCGGCAGCGGCTCAGCCCCTCCAGCTCTTTCGCGCTTCATTCTCAGCCTGTGTGTTCCGATTATGGCCACCAGGGGGAAGCAGTGAGCCAAAGAGGAGAAAGGCCTGGGCGGGGACATAGGGCTCCATATCCAGGTACCATTCACAGCCACGGTAATGTCTGGAACCTTCTAGGATAACCAGATCCTGGCCTTCCAGCACGGGATCCCGACCTCTCTTCTGAAGACTGGCCAGCAGTGGGACTTCCCCAATGCCTGGGCACCCCTGCAGGATCTGGTCATCCGAGGTAGGGAGGCAGGGTTGGGGATTTGGGGGGTTGGGGGTAGGTGGGAGGGAGGGCATATCCTAGGACTTTATCCCTGTGGGCTGTCCGCCTTGCTACAGTGGGATTTGGGAACAAAGGTTTAGGGCCACTTAGCCATTCTCTAGCTCATCTGAAATCTCAGCCTTCCACTCAGCAAACATTTCCATCCACCTCCTCACACTCAATCAGACCTCCTCTCTCCCAGCAAACCCATGCCTTGGGCTTAAGAGCAGTTAAGGCCTATGGTTCCAGGCAGGAATCTTAGGGCCCGAGAACATTTTCTCCCTTGGGACAAGGAAGGCCCAGGCCCCTGTGCTCACCCATGCATGGGGGCAATGGAGAGTCAGGGACCTGCTTGGACTGGGGTCTAGGTCTGGACAAGTCACCTTCACCCCGGACCCAGGAAGTGGCTTTCCAGCTGGCCCAGAATTGGATCCGCACCAACTTTGATGTCTACTCCAAAAAGTCAGCCATGTATGAGAAGGTGAGCTGGCCCTGTGCCCAGTCCCACTGCGGCCTCCTCCCTGGGGTGAGGAGGAAGGGGAAAGGGTCAAGCTTTGGAAAGCCCAGGGCTGGGCAGCCGGGGACAGCAGCGGCACCCAGTGGCCATTCAGAGCCACTGCAGGGGCTGGAGCTGAAGGCCCCAAAAGCTTTTCCCAAGGGGGCCAGTTCTTACTTCCCTTAGTGCCTGGGGTGTGGTGGAGGCACTGACTGACCCCACAGCTCGCCCTCTTGTCCCCAGTACGACATCAACAACGGTGGACAGCCGGGTGGAGGAGGGGAGTATGAAGTCCAGGTGAGTGGGCCAGGGGTGAGCTGGCAAACGTCAACAGGGACCTCCTGGGCTCTGCTAGCCCCACACTCCCCCCTCTCTTGGCCTCAGTTTCCTCACCTGTATGTGGGTTCAGGGGGAGAGGCCTGAGCTGACTGGTGCTCCTTGGCGGCCCTGGTGTTGGGCGGGACATGGAACCAGGACGGAGATGCCACCCCCTCCACCCCCAAACGACTTGGGAGGCTTCTCCAGACGTCTTGCCCCACACACCATGCCTCTCTCCAGGAGGGGTTTGGCTGGACCAACGGCGTGGTCCTGATGCTCCTGGACCGCTATGGTGACCGGCTGCGCTCCGGGGCCCGGCCGGTTCTGGAGCCCCACTGCCTGGTGGCTGCCCTCCTGCCCAGCCTCCTGCTCAGCCTGATGCTGCGGTGACAGACCTGCGGCACCTCGGCACCTCGGCCTTCACTTCCTCATCTGGCTGCAGCTCCTGCCTCAGTGAATCTCTGCATGAGTCCTACCTTCACCTGCCTCGTCCTGCTCCATCCCTGGAGACCCCCTACCCTGGCTGCTTCCTGGCCAGTCCTGTGCTCATACTGGAGTGGGGGCAGGTAGCTGACCTCGGGGTCTTGGGTTAGGGTCTGGGTCCT
>PVIY010032028.1:0-14034 GCA_004026745.1 Myrmecophaga tridactyla
TATATATATATATATATATATATATATATATATATATATATATATATATATATATATATATATATATATATATATATATATATATATGTATTCTCCTTTCTTTTTTTTCCATCCACCTATCTATATGTTGACCAAATTTAACAAGGTAAAATGAGATACTGGGAATACTGTAGTAAGATAGATATAAACTATTCTCTTGCTTCAAGAAATTTATATTCTAGAAAAGAAAGGAAGATAAGCATGGTAATTTTAATTGTGATAAATACTTTGAAGGAGATACTCAGAATAAAATAACACAAGACATCATCTGGTGTTTAGGTCAAATCGCCTTAAGAAGATGGCATTTGAACTTAGTAATGAACTATTTAAAGAATTGCTTAATAGAAAGTATATAGAATGAAAGGACGGGTTGAATAAGGAAAATAATACCGTAAATGAATCAACAAGAAAGGATTACCATGACTGTGCATTAATGTTTTTCTTTCAGACAGAAGGGAGAGAATGGGGAAATTATTAAGTTGACATTTTTCCAGATAGTCTGAATTTTTAAATACTTCTCCAATACCTTAATAATTGGTGGAGATTCCTCTTGAATTTTGACATGACATAAAATTTCTTTTCTAGTTTTCAGAATTGTCTATATGTTTTCATTTTGCTTCTATTTTAAAAGATTTTTTTTTCAGTTTAACTGGAAATTGGGAGAAGCTGCACAGCAGGGACTTGCCAGACAGTATATAAACCAGGAATTTCTTTAGAAAATTTTATTTAGTAGGTCACATTGTCAGCATCACACTTCAAGAATCTGGACTTAGTAGCAAGAGTTCAGAGAATAAAAATAGGGATAGGGAGACTTGTCCTAAATGCCTTGTGATGAGTCATGTGTATATAAGGGAAAAAAGACTTGGACTAAAAGGCAATAGGAAATGAAAATGATCTCCCTTAACTTTCTCATTGTTGTCGAGACCCACTGAATCAATGCACCATTTCTTCAACTGCATACATTTGCATATATTAAACATATAATCAATAAATTCTTATCTTCCTAAACTCTCTAAATCCCTTGGTGCAATTCCAGACTCTGTATGACGATAGGTGCTATAAGAGATAACAAGCAGAAAACAATGGGACTGTAAACCAAAACAGTGAAGTTTGAAAGCAGCACTGTGGAAACTACAGCTCAAAATGTAAAACTGTAACATGCTAGGAGGTATGCATGGATAATAGAGAACAGAAAGAGTCTAAAATTAAGGTCAAACAACTTGCTTAACCAGTGACATCAACTTTCTCCAATGCCTCTTTTCCTTTAACTCTTAGAAAGGGGCAAGAGCATCTGTCTGCATTAGATGTTGCCTTTTGTCTCTCAATGCTAAATTAATAGACAAAAGGGCACAGTTCATGAAATCACAAAGAAATTACTCTTTCCAAAGGCATAGAGGGATTTCTTGGTCACTATACCATACGGCTTTACATTAATTTATTGAGTCAAAATCAGGCACTGAATACCTAAAATGAGCTTTCACACTCAAAAAAATAATAATAATCAAATAAAAATCGAAAAGCAAATAGAAAAGCAAAACAACATTTTTATTATATATGGCTAAGAATCATACTTTATAAAGTTACTAGTATCATTTTCTCTAGTTTTACTCATTGTAATTACTAATAAAATTTTGCTGGCCTCTCATCTACTTCTGATTCTCTTTTATATCTGTTTCTATACCTTGTCCAACTAATCCATATCAGCCAATGTAAATATATTTTTGAAAAACTTTGATAATTTGAGAGTCAGTTTTAGATATAAAAGCTCTTTTTGACTCACTAGAATGTTCTAATCAACCAAATTGGTTATTGACTGTTGTTTTCCCTAATTGTATTAAAAATGATCATTTTTGAAAACCGGTGATCTTTGCTTTCAGCCGACTAGATTAGTTCCACAAAGAAATAATTTATGTACTTGTGAACACACTAAAATTTAATTATTTTAATTTATTCAATCATCCACAAACTCATTGTCTTAGTAAACATTAGCTATGTAATAATCTGGAAGCTGAGTAATCAGAAATTATGTATAAGATAAAAGGAATGTGAAAGTGTTCTCTACTTAAAGAACTTGCTATCTAGTTGAAAGTTACAACATATATATACAAAATAAAACATAATATTTGCAAGAAATAATGTTATAAAAAGTCCATAATCATTGACTAGTGACATAAATTTCTAATATGTGATTAAAAGTATGTAAGTAAGGAGATTTTAAATAATGACAGTTATTAGATCAAAACTTGTAAGGAAAATAAAATATTTTAGCAAACATTGTGAGATATTTGTACTTTAGAGTCTAATTGTTTCAGAGATTTTGATAAACCAAGTGTTTTCTAATATAAGGCTAGTTGCCAGGTATAATTCATCATTTGATAAATAGTATTGTATTAAAATAATCCTTACTCTAGTAATCAGAATGTTAACTGCATTAATATTAAAGTTATTAAGTAACTGTCAAACTATTACAGAAGCATGTGGATTCTGCATTTATTAGGTGTGATGTTTTATAAATCTTAATTAGGTCATATTTGTTAATCATGTTTTTCTTACCTCCTGTATGTCTCATCATTTTTGGTAGCTTTATTCTAATACTTTCTGAGACAACTGTGTCTAAAGACTCCCAATGTGATTGTGGCTTTGTATATTTCCTTGGAGATCTGTTAGATTTATTTCCCTTTCCTAGTATATCTGTTCATTAAGCTTTAACACAGTGTCTGCAAAGTCATCATGAAGAATTTAGTTCTCTGTTTAATCAAAACTTGGAGTGTCTTAGGGTACCTGCTTTTTATGTTGCTTTTTACATCTCATTAACTTCTTCTAATTGACACTGGTACTCAATATATACTTTTTGTGCTGCTATTGCCACGAAGCAAATTATTCTACCCCTCATGACTGCTCTGGCAGCTTTCCATGAAACACCCAGGCTAGTTTCTTGGTTTTTATTGATATTAATTTATTCTGAAATAGTCTTCATCTGTTGCACAAATGCTGCACATTTAATTAGAGAGTTGTTAAATCTCCATACTTCAGATCTCCTATAATTTAGTATATCACCTAGAGACATTGACACCAGGAAATTATCAAGCAAAGTTAGAATTTCAATACAGATGGTTACATGTTTTGGCATATCCTCATATATTTCTTTTTAATACCTGAGCAGTCGGCTTTCTATAAAATGTAAATAAAATATATCAGTTTCCATCCTAGGTTTTGATAGTTCATTTCACCATTAATAGAAAATTTTATATCAGATAAACTACCTAAAATACCATCTTGCACTTTGACTTCTTTTCTAAAAAAAAAAAGAAAAAAAAAGTTTTAGAGTATTGAGAAGGTGTTTTTTCATTCAGGGGTAGGGAGTATCACACTATTCTGTGTCTAGATTTACCATAATTTATTTAACCAGCTCCTGTTAACAGGCATCAAGGAAGTGGTTTCATTCCTTTACAAAATATCCTTGAACAATGAGTGTTTAATGCCAGGGGGGAAGGAGGGATCTCAAATCAATTTCTGAAATAGATTTTTGGGAACATTTGTCATTAAGATCACCGTGTCTAAGAAGTTAGGCTTTCAATATTACCTTTACTCCTGCGGAATAAGTTCGCTGATGGGTTGATTTTATATGTTTATGCAGCTGTATTTTTATTGAATAATACAGAAGATGATATATCAGAAGTATAATTGTTTTAGTGTCCTGCCTGCTAAACAAATACCATAAAATGGATTGGTTTAAACAATAGGAATTTATTAATTGACCATTTAGAAACTAGAGAAAAACTTAAAATCAAGGTATCAACAAGGTGATGCTTTTTTCCCTAAAACAGGTGCTCTGCGGTTGGCTGCCAGTGATCTTGGCTTTTCTGTAACACGGTAAAGCACATGGTGGTATATTCTCCTTTCCCCTTAGGGATCTGTCGACTTCTGGTTTCTTACGCTGTGTCTTTCCCTCTCCATGTCCAATTTCCTTTGCTTGTATTGGATTAAGGTCCACCTCATTCTCTTTGGACACGCCATAGCTAATAATAACTTTAAAGTTCCTACCTAGAAATAGATTCACATCCACTGAACTAGGTATTAGAACCTGAACATGTCTTTCGCGGGGGACAAGACCCAATGTCTATAATAACAATATGATTAAATGTGCAGTCATAGGAAAGCATTTCTGATTTTTAATTATGAAAAACATCAAAATTTAGAAAGTTATGAAGAGTTATGAAGGACACATGAGGACATAACTTCACAAGAGTTATGAAGGACACATGCTCTATATAATTGACATTAGCATTTTGCCATATTTGCTACTATTGCATAATTCTCTTAATATAAATTAATAAATAAATTTTAACAGATACAATTACAAACAGACCAACCACCCCCCCTTGTCTTCCAACTCAAGCAATTATTATTTGAAGTGTTTTCTTGTTTGTCCCTCTGGTTAACATTTTTGTAGTGTTTTATAATGTGAAAATGTCAACAGAACATACTATTGCTCTCTGTGTTGTAAAATTTAAAAAAATAATTTCGATCACACTCTATTATAACCCTTTAAAATTCCTTGCACTATTCAACATTATTATTATTATGAAATGTAATTCATAATGATACACATAGTTGTATTTCACTGATTTTAAGAATTATACAGCCTGAGGGGCTCCTGGTAAAAAAAATATATATGGCTCCAGAGTGTCATTACCTTATAAGTTCTTCCAACAATTCACAAACTCTGTCAGAGCCATCTTACTAAGAACTCTGGAAATCAATTAAATGTTACAGTTACTGGATGAGTGGTGAATCAAGAAACTCCAGCCTTAAAAAAGGTAGGAGAAATTTGTGGAGCCCTCTGGCACATCCCCACCCATCCACGGCAATGTATGTGTCAGCCTGTATTCCGTCTGTGTGTCTCTGATTTGATCTGGATAAAGCAATGTGCTCATGAACATATGGCCATGGTGGTAGAGAGAGAAGCTATACATGGGTTCCACAACATGGATTTCCATTTACCACAGCCAGTCTGGCTATAGCCATTCCTGAGTGCCCAGTCTCCCAGAAACAAAGGTCCTCATTCAGTCCCTAATATGATACCATTCCCTAAGGTGATCAGCCTGCTACCTGGGGGCAGGATGAATACATTGGACCACTTTGGTCATGGAAAGGGTAACATTTTGTTCTTATTGGAATATACACATACTCTGGTTAAGGATTTGCCTTCCCTGCATGCCTTGATTCTGCAAAAACTATAATCCCTGCATGCATTAGTTCTGCAAAAACTATAATCCACGGGCTATAGAATGCCTTATCCACTATCATAGTATTCCACACAACATTGCTTCTGATCAAGGAACTCACTTAACAGCAAATCCAGTATATCACCGGAATCATGCTCATGGAGTTCACTGAACTTGCCATGCTCCCCATCATCCTGAAGCACATGGTAGAATGGTCAAAATGACCTTGGAAAGCTCAGGAACATTGCCTACAAGGTGGCAATACCTTGCAGTGCTGGGACAATGTCCTCCAGTAGTCATATGTGCTCTAAATCAGTGTCCAATCTATGTTGCTATTTCTACCATAGCCAGGACTAGTCCTAGTGATCCACTAGAAAAATTGTTTACTTCCTATCTCCATGAACTTATGCTATGCTGGTCTAGAGGCCTTAGTTCCAAACTGAGCAGTGTGTCAGTCAGGAGATGAAACACTGATTCCATTCTACTGGAAATTTGATGGCATCCAATTGTCATGCCTCTGTATCAAAAGGCCAGGAATGGAGTTACTATAGTGGCTGGTGTGATCGATCCTTAATATGAAGCAGTAATTGGACTATTACACAATGGAGGTGAGGAAGAATGTGACTAGAATACAGTAAATCCCTTATGGCATCTCTTAGTTCCGTAATGTCCTATAATTAATCAATGGAAAACTTTAACAACCAATTCAAGCAGGACTACTGATGCTACAGATCTTTCAAGGATGAAGTATTGGGTCACCCCAATAGGCAAAAGACCATGACAAACTGCAGGGCTTACTCAGGGTAAAGGAGCCATGGAATGGATAGTAGAAGGGGGTGCTTATAAATACTAGCTATGACTACATGACCAGTTGCAGAAATGAGGATTGTAGTTGTTACGAATATTTTTCCTTATTTTGTTATGAATATATTTGTATAAATACATAAAACAAATATCTTTGCTTTATTCCCCTTCCTAACACCTTATCATAAATTGTATCATAGTCTTTATGTTATAGGATATTAAATATATGAGTGAATATTACCTAAAAACTTACATTCTCTTCTGGGGAAAGGGTTAATGCATATTCTGTTGTATACAAGGCAATTAAATTAGGTTAGATGAAAGGATGGCTATGTTATATTTTCTTCTATTGAGATTAAGTATGTTTTAAGGAGATGTGCATAGATGTCAAGTTGAAAGGAGTGTACTTAGATGGCTAATTTCATGTGTGCACTTGGCTAGGTCATAGTGCCCAGTATTTTGGTTAAGCAAGCACTGGCCTAATTGTTAACTGTGAGAACCTTGTTTAGATGAATTTGCATCTAGAATCAGCTGATTGCATTTATGGCAGATAAAATCTACAATCAGCAAAGAAAATAGGCTTCAGCAATGTTAGGAATCTCTACACCTAATCATTTGGGAGGCTTCAAAGCCAGAACTGAGAATTTCAGAGACCAGGAAAAATTTTCTGCCTCAACTTCTATCAGCCAGGTTTCCCTTGGGAATATGGATTTACCAGGCTTCAGAATCACCCTTACCTGAGTTTTCAGCTGTAGCCTGCCCTATGGAATTGGGACTTCTCAGTGCCTATAGCTGTGTGAGTCAATCCTTTATCTCTTTATACGTGTATATTTTCTTGTCAGTTCCATTTCTCTTGAGAACCCTGAATAAAACAAGAGTAGTGCACACATAAAAAATAATTATAATTGCATAGTAATTTCTAAAATTGTTCTATTCATTTGTGATAGAAAATAAATCAAAGAAATAGAAAAAAGAAACAGAATAAACTCATATGGGCTTTGTATATTATAACGGTTTGGTTAAATGTCAGTGGAGAATGGTGAACTCTCATAAATGGCTTCAGGTAAGTAGTTACCAAAATGAGGAAATATATATAAATTTTCAAAAATTCAAAAAAGTTAACATCTAAAGCAAAAAGCAAATTATTTAATAGAAATAGAGAAGAAATAAAGCTTTTACATTCTACATACAAACATCACAACTTAAATGAAAATATATCTTGTATTAAAATTAAAGCATTTTATATAATAATATTATAAGTTCAAGAAAAACTTCAGACTGATTCAATGTATTTTCAAAGAATTCAATCACAAAAAAACATTATTCATGTTATAGATTACAGAATTGCAACCATTCAATGATTATCACATGTAGTTGTAATATAGACAATGAATCAAAAAGGTAATTTACAATAGTAGAATGCCAAATGGATAATATATGGATGAAACCATATATAAGAACTCAAATAATTAAGGAGATGCAAATTGCAAAATGGAATTTAAAGTTTACAACTATGAGACTGGTAAAAACCAATCACTTATGACATTAACTGTTGGTAATCATCATTCAGAATATCAACTTTTATGTCGAAGTGCAGATAAATTTGGTAATTCCCAGTTTGAAAATAGTCATTTATAAGTTCTAGTAATTTTATACTTTTCATTATCCACTGAAAAGGAACTGTTTTACATAAACATAAAGTTATTCCTATCAGCCATGTTTGTATTGATGAAAGAAAAAGTGTGAAAAAACTGACTTCAGTATTTGATGGCCCACAACTGTTATGTACATTCATTCATTGATATGCTATACTTTTGATATTTTTATTAAATAAGTAAGCATACAGAGCATATGGAAAAAATCATACAGAAAGTTCAGAGTTCACATATATTCATTTAATTTTCACTGAAGAGATCGGTCTATACTTTTCATTTCTTGTAGCGTCTTTGTCTGGCTTTGAACTTAGGATGATGTTGACTTCATGACGACTGACAAGAAAATATACACGTATAAAGAGATAAAGGATTGACTCACACAGCTATAGGCACTGAGAAGTCCCAATTCCATAGGGAAGGCTACAGCTGAAAACTCAGGTAAGGGTGATTCTGAAGCCTGGTAAGTCCATATTCCCAAGGGAAACCTGGCTGATAGAAGTTGAGGCAGAAAATTTTTCCTGGTCTCTGAAATTCTCAGTTCTGGCTTTGAAGCCTCCCAAAGAGTAATGGGAGTTAGGTAGCTTTCCCATTTTTTTGAAGAGTTTGAGCAGGATCGGTACTAATTTTTTCTTGAATGTTTGGTAGGCTTCACATGTGAAGCCATCTGGTCCCAAACATTTATATTTTTGGAGAGCTTCTTGATGATGATTTCAATTTCTTTACTTGATTGGTTTGCTGACATCATCTATTTCTTCTCCAGTGAATGTTGGTTGTTCCTGCTTTTCTATGAAGTTGTCCATCTCATCTAAGTTTCTAGTTTAATAGCATATAGTTGCTCATAGTATCCTCTCATTACATCTTTTATTTCCATAGGGTCAGTAGTTAGATCTCACCTTTCAATTCTGATTTTATTTATTTGCATCTTCTTTTAATTTTTGTCAGCCTTATTAAGGATTTTATTGATTTTCTCAAAGAACCAAGTTATTTTTGCATTGACTATCTCTATTGTTTTCATGTTCTCAATTTCATTTATTTCTGCTCTAATTTTTGTTATTTCTTTCCTTCTGTTTGCTTTGGGGTTCGTTTTCTGTTCTTCCTCTAGTTCTTCCAAGTTAGCCATTAATTGATCAATTTTTCCCCTTTTTTATTAATACAGGTACTTATGGCAGTACATTTCTGTCTTAGCTCTGCCTTTGCTGCATACAAAAAGTTTTGATATATTGTGTTCTCATTTTCATCTGCCTCAAGATATTTACTAATTTCTCTTGCAATTTCTTCCTTGAGCCCCTGGTTGTTTAAGATTGTTTTGTTAAGCCTCCACATATTGTGAAATTTCCAGCCTTCCAACTGTTATTGATTTCCAACTCCATTCCATTATGATACAAGAAAATGCTTTGTATAATTTGGATCTTTTAAAATTTATTGAGACTTTCTTTGTAACCCAAAATGTGCCCTATCCTGGAAAATGATGCATGATTACTTCAGAAAAATATGTATCCTGCTGTTGTGAGGTGCAATGTTCTGTAAATATCTGTTGTCTATTTCATTTATCATATTCAAAATCTCTTTTCCCTTATTGATCTTCTGTCTAGATGTTCTATCCATTGATGAGAGTGTTGTACTGAAGTCTCCAATTATTACTATAGGGGTGTCTACTTCAGTTTTGTCAGAATTTGCCTCGTATTTTGGGGCATTCTGGCATGGTGCATAAATATTTATGATTGTTATGTCTTCTTGACTAAGTGTTCCTTTTCTTCATACATAGTGTTCTTCTTTGTCTCTTTTAATTGTTTTACATTTGAAGTCTAATATGTCTGCTATTGGTATAGCTATCCCCACTCTTTTCTGGTTGTTGTTTGTGTGAAATATATTTTTCCAACCTTTCACTTTCAACTTATTTTTGTCCTTGGGTCTAAACTGAATCTCTTATAGAATGCATTTGGATGGGCCCTACTTTTTAGTCCATTCTGGGAGTCTATACCCTTTTTTGTGTGAGTTTAATTTAACATTTAATGTTATTACTGTAAAGGCTCTACTGTCTTCTACACTTCTGACTTTTGGATTTTACATGTCATATGTTATTTTTTCTCTCCTTTAACTCTTTCTACTTATCTTCTCCAAATCTCTCTCTTCTGTCTTTTCCTATCTGGCTGTATGCTGTCTTTAGTATTTCTTGTAAAGCAAGTCGCTTGTTCACAAACTCTCTCAGTGCCTGTTTGTCTGAAATGGAATTCTTGGTTGGCAGTTTTTCTCTTTCCGTATCTTAAATATGTCATACCACTGCCTTCTCACCTTCGTGGTTTCTGTTAAGAAATCTGTACGTGGTGATATCAAGCTTCCCTTGAATGTGATGGCTTGCTTTTCTCTTGCTGCTTTCAGAATCCACTCTTTGTCATTGACATTTGACAATGTGATTAGTAAGGGTTTTGGAATAGGTCTATACAGATCGATTCTGTTTGTGTACACTGAACTTCTTGGGTCTGTAATTTTATGTCTTTCATAAGAGTTGGGAAATTTTCAGTGATTATTTCATCCATTATTCTTCCTGCCCCTTTTCTCTTTTCTTCTCCTTCTGGGACATCCATAACATGTATATTCATGTGCATCATGTTGTCATTCAATTCCCTGAGACTTAGCTCATATTTTTCCATTACTTTTTCTGTCTGTTCATTTGTATGCAGGATTTCAAATGCCCTGTCCTCTAGTTCACTAATATTTCCTTCTACCTCTTCAAATCTGCTATCATATGTCTCCATTGTGTTATTCATCTCTTCTATTGTAACTTTCATTCTGATACATTCTTCCATTTGTTTATTCAAGCTTTTGAGGACTTTCGTGTTGCCATCCAATGAAGATTCTTCATTTTTTTGTCTTATTTTCCTTCAAATTCTTGATTTGATTTGGAAGATATGTATGAACATCTATAATTAGTTGTTTCAATTTCTGAATCTCAATTGAAGTTTCAGTTTGTTCCTTACACTTTTCCATATCTTTGTGCTTCTTAGTATGACTCCTGATGCTTTGCATCTGATTTCTTTGATTAGTTTATTCTAGTGGTCATTTCCTCTCTTTTACCTAGGATATTTTTGTGGTTGTTGATTAGCTTTGTTCTCTATCTGTTCTTTCACATTCTTATTCAATAATTCTAGACCTCTAGCATAGATTCTGTTTAACTGATCATAATTTTTCAGCTTTTTTTTTTTCTGGTCCTGTCCTGCCGCATAAGATCAACCCCAGTCAGATTTTCCCAGACAAGATAGGTCCAGGTATCATGAAGGCGGTGCAATGAGTATCAAGTTTCCCTGGGGATGATACTCAGCAGGTTGTCTGTCTTTCTTGTGAAGCCTTTTGATTCTCTAATTTTCTTATCCTGTCCAGTAGGTGGTACCTGTCAGCCTGCAGCACCCCACTGGCATAAAGTAGTAATCTGCTTTCAATTCTTAGCATTCCCTGTCCTTACCAGGGGCATGACTGAAGCAGAAGCTGAGGCAGAAAGTGGGCTTAAATAGTTTCTGTTTTCAAACCCAAAATTCTGGGTTTGAATTCTCTGAATGACAGCCACCACTTGCCCTGCCCACCCATTTCTTGGGGAAGAAATACCCTTCAGGGAATTACCTCCTTCATCTCATTGGTTAGTTTGTATCTCAAGACACCCATATCTCTGCCCATTCCTGGGGCAGTACTGACAACTGAAACTGCCTATCGCTTTTTTTAATAGGCTGCTCACAAGTTAAAAACAGTGTAAAGGGGGAAAAAAACTCCTTTGCAGAGCCACTCCCTGGCCCACCCCTTGGTTTGCCAATCAAGAGCCAGAGTTAGTACCCAGATCTATGTACCCCTTTTTTTAGTACGTAGCCCTTTCCCAGTATTCTCAGCTCAGCCAACTAAAAGATGTCTTTTTTTTCATCAGCTTTGCCTTCTCTCTGCCAGTGAGTGACCTTCAGGTTCCTTTCATGTTTGGTCCAGGTTTTCTTGTGCTTGGTGCTTTTATTCAGAGTCGAAATTTGTTAACTAAATCCTCAGTTGGAGCCTGGTTTGATCTCCATTTGCGTTTTCTCCTAGTAGATACAGCTTTTTATCCCATGGGGAAGTGACTACAAAACAGCCTGCCATGCCAGTGGGGGAAGATTGCCAGTCTCCAGTGCTTGGGAGATTTTACTTACAGTTCTTCATTGTGATCTCAGCCCTTACCCCCATTCCAGACTGCTCCACATTATGTCTGGTCATGGAAGTCCCCCAAACATTTATTCCAGACAGTTCCTGGCTATTTACTAGCTGCTCTACAGGACAAACTAAATTCCATACCTTCATATATTGGCATCTTGTCCTGCCCTCTGTTCTATCTATTTTCAAAAGCAGTGTATTAAATTATTTTAATATTAATGCAGAATCATTTTCTTCCTTCAAATCCATTGGTATTTTCCTCATATATTTTGGGATTATGCTGTTAAGTGTATATATATATATATATATATATATATATATATATATATATATATATATATAGTCATAATTGTTATATCTTCTTGAATTGACCCATTTACCAAAATATAATGACCATCATTGTTCTTCATGTGAATTTTTTACTTACAACTCATTTTATCTGGTATAAATGTACTTATTTCAGATCTCTTTTTATTACTACTTGCATGGTATATTTTTCCCTCCTTGCATTTCACACCTACTTGTGTCTTTGTTACTTGTGTCTCTTGTAAACAGCATATAGTTGGGGCATGCTTTTGAATTTATTCTGCCATTCTCTGCTTTTTGCATGAAGAGTTTCATCCGTTTATATTTAAAGTCACTAATTGTAATACAGAGCTTTCTTTTGCCGTTTTTCTATTTAGTCTTTGCATGTTTTTTTTTTGTCCCTCAATTTTTCTGCTAATGCCTTCTTTCATATTTATTAGATTTTTTGCATTTTACCATATGGAATGCAATTTCACTTCTATCTGGATATAATTTTCATATATTTTCCTTTGATTATCAGGGTGTTAAAATTAACTCCCTAGATGTATAATAATCATATTTGACTTGATACCAAATTGACTTCCATAGCATGCACATACACTGTTCTTAAACCCCTCTATCTCCTCTATTTTTTGTACTTGTTATTAATTATATCTTTGTTCAATGTATGTTAAAACTATATTTATCATTAATTTTTATGCATTTGCATTTTAGCACCGGTAAGGAGTAAGAAGTTGAGTTACTTACCAAAACCCTAATTCAATAGTACTGACACTCAATAATTACTCAAATGGTTACCTTTACTAAAGGTTTTATTTCTTTATGCCACTTTGAAACACCCTCTATTGTCCTTTCTTTTGATTTGGAAGAAATTCCTTTAGAATTGCTTGTAGGAAAGTCTAGTGTTGATGAACTTCCTCAGCTTTTGTTGTTTTGGAACTTCTTCTTCCCTCATTTTTGAAAGCGAGTTCCTGGAATGCCCCTTTCCCAGAATTTGTCCTCCAGAAAAAAACATCTTGAGACAATGAAAGCAGTTTAAGAAACTGCTTTAAGGCAGATGACCTGCTGCAAAGCTTACCTGCATTAAGACTTATGTGGAAGACCCAGGAAAAGCAGAGGTCTGTTTCCTGGGAAGTAAAGGGCATTAAAATTCTCATAAACAAGGGAGCTCCTAAGGCCACCAGCAGGCACATGCCCAAGGCCAGGCTCAGAAAAGACAGGGAGGACACAATGTACTCTTATTGTAATGATATATGATATAACCTGTAATGGAATCAGGGAAACATTTAATTGGATTTATCAGATTTTTGAATTTTAGAAATATCCTTTTTAATTTAAGGATATTAGTGCACAATACAATGCCACTAAAAAACTGTATCTTTAAGAATAAAGAACGTCCATAGTGACTGGAAACTATTGTGAAAACCTAAAGATCAGGATGCAGTAATAGATAGCAAATTGAAAAGAAAGTTGAATTTCAGAAAACTTACAAAGAAAGAATTACCAAAAAAATGAGAAAAGGTCAGTTAAAAGAATAGTAATTTAAAAGGGGAAACAAAAATAAAAGGAAGGAAACAAGAACTGAAAATATCTAAACACCCAGTGAAGAGGAGACCTTAAAGGTAAATGTAATAACTGAACACCACAATAATTTATTTTTGATACAGGAGATGTACATTTACTCCCACTATTAGTGTGGATTAGGGTTAAAAGGTTTTTATTCACATATAGGTAAGGCATAAGTGGTTTTCCAACTGCTAGCATATGAACTCCCTTTGAAACTTCTCTCAAATGCAGATACAATAATTTTTAGAGAAATTGGGTGTGCTGGTTTGAAC
>PVIY010032028.1:14134-29427 GCA_004026745.1 Myrmecophaga tridactyla
ACTGTAATGAGATCATCTCCCTGGATGATGTGATTTAGTCAAGAGTGGTTGTTAAATTGGATTAAGGGATGACATGTCTCCACCCATTTGAGTGGGTCTTGATTAGTTTCTGAAGTCCTATAAAAGAGGAAACATTTTGGAGAATGAGAGATTCAGAGAGAGTGACACTACGAAGCAGAGAGTCCACGAGCCAGCAACCTTTGGAGATGAAGAAGGAAAACACCTCCCAGGGAGCTTCATGAAACAGGAAACCAGGAGAGTAAGCTAGCAGATGATAATGCCATGTTCGCCATGTGCCCTTCCAGCTTAGAGAGAAGCCCTGAACCTCATCAACCTTCTTGAACCAAGGTATCTTTCCCCAGATGCCTTTGATTGGACATCTCTATAGACTTGTTTTAATTGGGGCATTTTCATCGGCCTTAGAACTGTAAACTAGAAACTTATTAAATTCCCTTTGTTAAAAGCCATTCCGTTTCTGGTATATTGCATTCCAACAGCTAGCAAACTAGAACATTGGGGTTTACAGAAAAAACGTGCATAAAATACAGGGATCCCATACACCACCTTTTTATTGATACTTTGCATTTGTGTGTTACATTGGTTGCAATTGATGAAAGCACATTTTTACAATTTAACAATTAACTATAGTCCATATTTTCAATTGGGGTTCACTGTGAGTGTTGTATAGTCCCAGGATTTAAAAAAAAAATGTATTCTAGCAGCATATATACTGTCTAAAATTTTCCCTTTTAACCACATTCAAGTATTTAAGTCAGTGTTTTAATAACTATTTTTTAACATGGTTAATTACATAGTTGTGAGATCATACAAGTTTGTCCTTTTGTATCTTGCTTATTTCACTCTACATGATGTCTTCAAGTTCATCCATGCCTTTATCAAATGTTGATATAATTTGTAATGTTTATCTTTACCCTAATTCTTCCTCTGTTCACCAGACTATCTTATTGTGATATGCGTATGGCATCCTATGCTTTTGAAAATGGAATTCCATAATAAAGTCTTATCCATATCTGTAAAAATATTTATAACATTAATAATAGAATGCTTAACATTGCCTTATAAAATAAATATATTTGCTTATATCCATTTGCTTACTTCTTTCTTTTAGTTTTATTTTGTTTACTAAAAGAATAATGAAGAATAATGCTTTCATTTTTTAGAAAGATACTAATTTTTTTGGTTTACTGCATTTGCTGGCTGTGACCTTGGACTGGCTTCAAAATATTTTGTTCCAATAAATATGTGAATATTTTCTTCATAATTCCTGGAAGAATTAACTCTAAAATCTAATTTCTAGGAATAATGTCAAAATGTTGATTAATCACTACTAGCAGATACAATAGCGGTATTACTTAGTATATCATTCTTCCACATAGGACATTTTTAAAAGAATTTAAATTAAATTATTAAAGTTTAAACTTGCATACATTTACTATATTCATAAAAATGCAATAAACAAACCAACAACAGTAAATACTAGTGATCATTAAAATATGCTGACTAGAAATAGGTAGTTGGCATTTATTTCCCCCAATAACTTATTTTTTACTATTGTAGTTAATGTACACACTATGAAGAACTAAATTACCTTTTGCTATGGGGAGTTAATTTAAAGGTATATATTCTGGACATTTTATTGTGGAGTATAACAAGATACATTTCACATTTAATATATTTTCACAGAGGTTTCACTGTTGACAATTAATGTCATCTTCCAAATCTGAAAGTGAAGTTATTTAAATGACATATATTTCTGAAAACCTTAAAAAATGACATTTTTAATTAAAATATTTAATAAATAAATCTGAACATATGGAATTGTTAAGATATTATTTTTCTTAAAATCATCTTATTACAGATGGATGCTGAGCAATTTATTTAAAGAGCAAATCAACTATTAAGTGCATTAGAACAATTGCCTGTTCTTTCCATGTTCATTTTATACAGACAGAGTTGATGTATCTTTCATTTTTTTCACATCTTTTCAATAAAAAGTCTCAATTCTGACCTGAACCCAAAGAACTTGTCTTCCTCAGAATTTTTCACAGGTTTTTCTGTCAAGAGGGAGTGGAACCACTGACCACACGAGTCATAAATTAATATGCATCCTCAAGGCAAACCTCCTATTCTTTGATCTGCCTGAAACCAACATACTTTGAATGTCTCACTTACTGTTACAAAATAACATGTATTTCATTTCCACATTCCTGAGCCACTTCAGGAAGGAGAAACTTCCTTAAGTGCTTATAACAGAAGAAATTTCAGATAGATACAGCTATTTTCTATTTTAAGATTTTAAAAAGCAATACAATACTTTTGGCAAAGTAAATAATTCTTCCCTTCCATGAATTTTATAGGATTGGATTTCAAAACACTCTTAAAAAGCTCCGAATAGAAAAAATGGACAACATATTTGTTTGTTTCTAAATGTTTACTCTTATTTCATCATTGAAAATTATATCTTATGGGGGAGATATAAATTAAAAATAAATCATAGAATGATTTGGCAATTTTTATAGCTAGGGGGCAAAAGTCAAGGAAAAAGGGAAATTGAATGCAGAGCTATAGGCCAATTTAATTTTGTGCTTCATTTATTTAATTGTAAAGTCCACAAGAATTATTACCTATCCTTAAGTAAAGTAAAGTAATCCAACTCATTATTTCCAGATTTGAATTATAAAGCATTTTTTATGCATCCATTTTGAGTAAGATATTGGAGGAAGAATGTTTCTGGTGTATCGAAAAACTGAAAAAAAATGCAAGTCTTTGGGGTGGGTGGGAAGGTAGAATAGGTGAAAAGAAGCCATTTTTAGAACAGTGAAAATATTCTGAATGATACTTTGATGCTAGCTAGGCCACATCATGCATTTCAATAGCCATGAAATCCTGTATTACAAAGAGTGAAACAATGAATGCAAATTAAAAAAAAAATCATGGAGTCTATCAGACTCAATGCATAGGACTAAATAGCACCATCGTAGAGTTGATAAAACTGTTTCCCATGGGGGTATGGGTTAACAATTCTCACACTATTTTACATTTTAATAGCACACAGTGAGAGCCAGGTTTTTCCTTATTGGAATGGGAGTTTACAAATTAGCAAAGAATGGATGACAGAATGATTCGTGCGGTAATGGATTAGAGTTTGAGACAGAAAGAATTAATATTTAGCTTAATAAATATTAAAGTAAATAAGAAAAATAAATGAATAATACAAATAAATAAATAAGGTAATAAAAAGCTCCATATAGAAATACATAAGGACTCATGTTAGTAAACTCACATATATTTTTCTTGCTCTGTCAACTGAGAGAGCCTAAAAGAAACAAAACCCCAATAGCATTAGCTTACCTAGTATGCAGATCTTGGTTTCAGGAACCAGCACTCCTTGGAGAAATGGCTTATCATAGATTTGGGGCAATAAATAAAGTGAATGTGGAGCATCTTGTAGGGTCAGAAATAAAAAAGTGCTTACATACACACATACACACAAACACACATAAGCACACTGATGAAGCTTGTCATAGATGCCCTGTACCTACGGAAAGGGTTCCTAGTATCCAAAGCTGGAAGAATTTGAGCCACAAAATAAAACACAAGAGTATTATATTATAACCCAAAGTATAAAATAAATGTATTCATAAGTCCATATTGATATGATCAACGGTTGAGTAAATTAATAAGCACATATACAGGGAAAATCTCCCATCACAATAGATTCTAAATAATTTATGTAGCTATTCAGCAATTAAGGAGGAGAAGTATAACCCCCACTCTTTAGGCAGTGCCTGCACGTAATTACTTTGTTCTATAGAATAGTCGAGCGGTGGAGAAACCTGACAGACCCCACTTCGGCCGGTAATGAAGGTTGACATAAGCAGTGACGTTATGGTGATAGTGTGTTCCCACGATATGTGCGGACAATGACACTTAATTTTATGATATTCATTCCCCAATTTAAAAAACCACTAGAAAAAAGAGAAAAATGTCAGAAAAATCCCAAATGAGGGATATTCTAAAAATACCTATTTCTCTTTTAAACAATGTCATCAAAAACAAGAAAAGTTTGAGAAACTGTCTCAGTAGAGGGAGACTTAAGGAAACAAAAAATACATGTAGTGTGGTATCCAGGATGGATCCTGGAACAGAAAGAATACTTTAGGTAAAAACTAAGGAAATATAAATCAAGTATGGAATTAGTTAATACTAACATCATCAGTATTGTCTCAATAATTATAACAAATGTATTTAACCATTGCAAAATGCTAATAATAGGGGAAATACACTTTTGAAGGCATATTGGAATTTTTCTGTATCATCATCTCAATTTTCTACAAAGCTAAAATGATTGTTAAAAAAAAGCTATTTAATAAAAATACACATAAGGATATTCTGAAAAGTTATGAAAGCATGTATCTTACACAAGTGTTCTTCTAAGGCCAATAAACCTTTAAGGAAATGTATATATAGACAAATTTTCCTTACTAACCCTTTTATTTTCTGCTCATAAACAAAAATTGAACTACTCTTTCATACTTCTTGAACTGAGAACTAATTTAATATTGAACTAAAATTTAAATTATAATTAAGTACTGTTAACTAGTTTATCAGCATAGAGGAATTTTCAAAAAGTGGAACTCACCCAAACCTTAATGATCTTCAAAGTGGGTTCGGATGACAATTCAATCCATTTGTGTTCCTGCTTACTCTTCATTCCAGCATGCATTATATGCATCTGTAATCGGGAGCAATGGGAAAAATCAAGTCCCCCTAAGCTACTGATATTTCATTATATTTTCTCAAGAAAATAATAACAAAAGAAACCTTGACTCACTGAATGGCAAGATAATAAGATTGTGATGATATTTGTCCAATCCTTTTCATGTAGGCATGTTATGAAATGTAAATTATGTCAGGACAGCATAAGAATTCTTCTTCAGTTAATATTTTAATTGCTTACTCATATTATTCATTGGACCAAACTGAGTAGAAGTAGAAGTCATACTTTTGCTCTTTAAGCACTGCTGTATTATTGACAAACTAAAGAAAACATTTGAAAATGTGTTTCTTCTCGCCCATGGCCTGAAAGGAAAGCCAAACGTAACATGCATAATCAGATGTGTAATTCCTGGAGGGAAGCATAAAACATTGAAATCTTTAAGACTTAAGTGCTTCATTAGCTGCTCAAAGCAGAAATGATTGTTTTGACCCTGCCCTCTCCAAATAGTTAAAACACACACACACACGCATACAAGCGCATAAACACAAACAAGTACACAGATGCAAGCATATGATCATAATAAATAAAATCAATTAGGAAGTAACTGAGAGCTGAATTTGAATGTACAATTTCAGTGATTTTTATAATACAGCTGTAATAAATATATTTATGGAACACTATCTAAACCATCTAGTCCATAATAAGGTGAAAGAGTAAAACAATACACAGATGCACTATTTTAGATTTATGAAGCAGCTGATAAAGAAATGTAAAGGTCCCTGCTAATGTTTTCACCCCAAATAGTAGATGATTTACTAAAGACTACAGAAATCATAGCTCCTATTTAGGTTTATAGTATCCTCGTTATATGTAAGTACAAATACTCTATATAGAATAGGCTAAAAAGAGACTCCATCATTATGTATATAATTTAATTTTTAAAATGAATAAGAATGGCTAGGAATGTTCTTATCTTCCCCTATCTTATCTTAAACAAAAGACCAAATATCATTTAAGCATCCTCATCCAGCTTACAGCAGCATGATGTGAAATGTAAATAAAGAACAAAGAACCGCTTAGAGCTAAAACAGTATTCTAAAACTGGCAATATCTTCCATGGATTATCTGAACCTGAAAAACTCAAAGATACAATCCCATTAATTTTATAGTCGGTTTGCTGCCTAATCATAATTAATTGATATTAAATATAAATTTTACTTTCTGTTAGTTTTCAACTCTGATAAAAAATTGCACATATTATTTTCATAAACAATTTGGCCTCATTTTCATGCTGTATTTTATAGAAGTTCACTTTTATTAGGGAAAATAATTTGATCATTTTCATTCACTTTTATTATTTTGTTTTTCTTATTTAATATATCAAATGTGGGAAATATGGTGGGAATTTCATAATTAAGTACTATTAACTAGTTTATCATCATAGAGGAATTTTCAAAAAGTGGTAACTTACCTAAGCATTTATCATCTTCAAAGCGGGTTTGGATGACAATTCAATCCATTTGTGTTCCTGCTTACTCTTCATTCCAGCATGCATTTATATACATCTGTAATTGGGAGCAATGGGAAAAATGCTTTGATATTTGTTGAGATAAATGCTTTAAGATACAATATATACAATAATCACTCTAGATAATGCAGTAAAAAAATCATTTGATGACAGGCAAATTTTAGAAGAAGCTTCAAAACAAAGAAAAGAAAGAACAGTGGGAGGAGGGGAGAGAGAGAAAGAGAAGGAATGAGAGAACAATTGAAAGGGATATATTTTGTATGGAAAAGAATAACAATATGAACATCACAGAAGGAAATATAGACATAGATGGTCTCATTTATATGGCTTGTAATAAATAAACAACAACAATAAAAAATCAAATTATCGTCCAAGTTAACATAACTTTAAAAATTCAAGTTGTTTTTGGACTTCACACTGTTTATAAAAATTAAAATAAAGCTAATTAAAGATAAAACAATACATAAATAATTCCTCAGTAAAATCATGATGAAGTATTTTTAATCCAGTAAATTATTTCTAATAGTTATTATTCTTTTAACAGTTCTAAAAGTTTTAAATCCTGGGAGTTGTGATCTAAGTAAATAAAGTGATTAGTGAAAAGCTGCAGTTAGTGATAAACCAAAGGTGCAGTCTATTTATAATACTGCCCTAGTCACTTACTTTGACAGGATTTGAATTACCAAAATCATTAAGGTAATTTTATTAAAGATGAAAAGATAGGAGATTCAGAGGTTTAACAATAACCCAAAATTCAGAACCAATGATCAACCAAATATCTACAGGCTCCATAATACAATCAAAACTCAATTATATGTTGTGATTCATTGTATTACTATTTTTAGAAATTCTTCATTTTGAATGTTGCTTAATTTTTTTCCACATGTTTGCTCATTTCCTTGGTCTGCAATGTTTTTTAATTAATGTGATTTTATTGAGATATGTTTACACACCATACAATCTATCCAAAGCTTACAGTATCATCACACAGTTGCGCATGCAACACCACAACGTTTGCAATTTTTAAATGAGTGCAATTGTATATACTTATTATGCAATTCTGAATATAGAAAAAATAATAAGCACACTAGAAAAATGATCTAGTTGGTTGATAAGAACATACAATAATGGAGTTTCAATTATCTTCAATTATATTTTTGTTTGTTTGTTTTTGCATGGGCAGGCACCGGAGATCAAACCCGGGTCTCTGGCATGCCAGGTAAGAACTCTGTCACTGGGCCACCATGTCCTTCAATTATATTTTGATTTTATTAAATTAAGCATTCGAGATACTTGGACAATTAAAACAGAATCTCATACATTAAAGTGAATCAGTTAAAAAAATAAAACTAAGAAGAAGAGAAACATCTAACACATTCCAGTGTCTAACTTTCTATTTCTTTTGCCTAGAGTTAAGGTAAACCCTGGGAAAGTTTTACCATCAGAGACCTGCAGCCCTCCGGGTCTCTCTGATGCATAAAGCCCGCTTGGGAATTCATGAGATTTCTCACAACACTAAGTTTTTTGCAAGATTCTGAACCATGTCAGTGTACAGCAGGTTCAGCATTCTGTGTATGTATTTTAGGTGATTAGAATAGGGCCACAAAAATGCTGCTACAAGGGGATGCAATTTTTATACTTGATTATTTAATGTCAAGCTCTAAGGGTTGAGTACAGAAATGACTCAAAGTCTCAAATAGATTAGACGGCAAATCCTCTAGCACTATAACTGAAAAAATTATCTCCTTTTTTTCTCTAACAAATCTTTCTCTCACACATATTTAAGTTGCTTTTTAGCATCAAGTTTGGCCAGCATGGGTCCTTTAAGCATTTGTTGCCAGTACATTGTATTCCAATGTATGTTTATAGCTAAGTCACTGATTTACTAAGTGAATAAAAATATACAAATTCAAGATATAAATATTATTTCCAATAAGAATATTTTCAGCAATGAAGTCTTTAGATTACTTCATGTTTTGTAAGTGTCTGAATATTTTATGTTTTCACCTGTGTCAATAAATAGAAGATAGAAGGTACTTGGGAGAGGTGATTTGTAGATAGATATAAGTGGAATAGACATAAGTGGATAGATATAAGTGAGATTAGGGGTGTTGTAGTTGTCTATAACTGTACTCATATTTTACATTTATTTTCTATCCTGATCTTATCATGAACATTTTCCTGTGGCATTAAAAGTCCTGAAAATATTATTTATTAATATAGTTATCTAATAACTATATTATATTATTAGATTAATACATGATATTAATCATGTGTGATATGATATGTTATAATACATGTGTCTGTACACCTCTATGTACATATGTACACATATTCTGTAAAATGACATTTGCATGCATAAATATATAGTGTGTTCAAATATGATTTTATATAATACTAAGACAAAAACGATAAATATCCTGGTTACTTTTCTATGGTTTCAGTTTTGGAGGGGGGGTGGCTATTTTTCTTAAAATGGAATTACATGGATAAAGCCTTATCAACATTTAAGCCCCTGATGTGTATTTACAGAAAATATTTGCAAATGTAAACATCTTCAGAAGGTAGGAAATTTCCTATATACTAATGTGTTGTGTTTGGTAGTGATATGAATTTTCAATGAATAAAATATCTGTCAATTTATTAGGAAAGTGAAATTTTTGCCTAGAGCAAATTTACACATTTGAATATCCATAATGATAAAAAAATTATATTTATGGCCATTTGCATATATTACTCTCAATTTTCAGTTAATTTCTTCAAGAGTCTTGACTTATTTCTAAAATTAATTTGTACTTCAATAACATCAATTAATCTATTCATTCTTTAAAAACATTTGATTGCTTTCTATTTTATTTACTCAAGGATGGAAATATAATGACAAACTTGTTATATACTGTCCCAGCCTTCTGGTTATTAATAGGATTCTGGGATCTACAAATAAGAAACTAGATAATTACAGAAATTGTGAAAAATGTTATGATAGGAGATCAAGGTGTTTTAGGAGTAGATAAGAAGGAAAAATGTTTCAGTTTCAAAGGTTTATTTCAATATGAAGGTCAAATTATTTCAATAGGGAAAATTTAAAATGGGGCACAATTTATAAAGATATTTCAAGAGCTGGTCAACCAAATATGGAACTATGAAGCCATCCAGAGATGAGGCACATGGAAGAAATCGCTAACTCCCCTCGGGTTGGAGAGAAGATTATACTAGCAGATTCCAGGAGCCAGGGCCATCATGCAAAAGGCAAAAGGGATGGTTTAGTGGAAGTTGGAATCGTAGAAAAACAGAGCCAATTAACTTTTAGGATCCCACAAAAATGTTTTAATGTTATTGTTTTTAATCAGAAGAAAAATGCAGTATTTATGAATATATAATAATGAATGCTGTCTGGATTATATTCATTTTTATAGTAAAACAGTTATAAAAAAATATAACTTTTAATATTTTTAAGGAGGAAGGGACCTACAAAAGCAAAAGCACCTAGGGCCCAAGGAAGTCATAATATAATTCTTTCTGCAGAGGAAGTTGCTATAAGGAGCACTGTGGGAACACAGGCTCAGGCACAACAGAAACTTTCAGCAAATAACTGCTTTATTACTTGTACAGAAGAAAGGGCCCAAAAGATCAGGAAAAGAAATCCCATCATGGTCAGTCTCCTTTGGAGGCCAATCATTTGGGTCGATGTTGGTGGATGGCAGCTCTGAACACCCTACTTCCCATAGGAAATCTGTTTTGCCAAGGGCGGGGTATTTATATACCCTTGTGGGAGATAGTGCTGCCCCTGAGATTTCCATCTTGATAAGCATCTGGGGCTCTTCTAGGTTTCTGGGTTTAACATGGTTGAGTCTTTCCCTTAGACCTAACGTCTCCCCTGGGGCTGGGGAATGGCAACAGAGGAATACATCTGCACACCAAGGTAATGGAAGGGATAGGTAGGCAAGAGCTAGGAGATGCCTCCTGAGCCTGTGTCTAGGACTTCCCCTGTACTTTGGAAGATATGTGTCATCCATGACCAGGGACACTATCCAAAACAAAGTGAAAAGAATGAAAGGTGATTTTCCCTTTTCATACTCTCTAAGTATACTCAGTGGCTGGAAGTAAAATGGCAAGGGATCCTAGAAAGTGTAGTTTACATGGATTAGCATGTTTTGGTTCAGTTAACTGGGAAGACAAGGAATAGAAATGGACAAATAACTGGTTCAGTCTACCTATTTGATACTCAGCATCAGTCTAATCATTCCATCCATATCTATACCCAAATAAAATAATCTTCTTGCCCTTCATCTAACTTGAAGCAATTATTCAAGATATACAGACATTAACATACCTTCCTCCAAAAAGAGAAGGCACAGATTCCCATCAGCTATATTCACTGTCTAAAAGTTCAGGATATCCTGGTGATAAGAAGTCTTTCCATCAGATTTCTTATGATTTAACAACCCATTAACTAAATTATAAAGTTAACACCTCTACTATTCAAATAATAAAGAATGGAGAAATGTCCAACTTTGGTTACTGAATAGGACTGAGGAAGTAATGGAGGAATAATGTTGCAAACAACTAGAAAAGCTACATGATTTATAAAATAATCAAATTTTTTAAAGATACCTATGACCTTACCTTACAGACTTTCTGCTTCTCAGCCATTTTGTACTTTGGCCCATTGATCAAACCTGAGGAGGTTGAACAAAACAGGATGAATGACATCCACCAGAGGTGTGATTCTATCCACTTGAATATCAAAAGCCTCTTCTGTGTATATGAGAATTTACATGCAAAATAAAAATTGATCTTGGATAAGGCAGTCAAGCCATCTCACCTGGGACAGAGCAGTCGCTTCAATAAATGGTGCCTAGAGAACTGGATAGCCACATGCAAAAGAATGAAAGAGGATCCGTATCTCATACCTGTTCTAGTTTGCTAGCTGCTGGAATGCAATACACCAGAAACGGAATGGCTTTTAAAAGGGGGAATTTAATGAGTTGCTAGTTTATAGTTCTAAGGCCAAGAAAATGTCCCAATTAAAATAAGTCTATAGTAATGTCCAATCAAAGGCATCCAGGGAAAGATACCTTGGTTCAAGAAGGCCGATGAAGTTCAGGGTTTCTCTCTCAAATGAGAAGGCACATGGCGAACACAGTCAGGGTTTCTCTTTTGGCTGGAAGGGCACATGGCGGACATGGCGTCATCTGCTAGCTTTCTCTCCTGGCTTCCAGTTTCATGAAGCTCCCCAGGAGGCATCTTCCTTCTTCATCTCCAAAGGCTGCTGGCTGGTGGACTCTCTGCTTCATTGTGTCGCTCTCTCTGAATCTCCCATTCTCCAAAATGTTTCCTCTTTTATAGGACTTCAGAAACTAATCAAGACCCACTCAAATGGGTGGAGACATGTCATCCCCTAATCCAGTTTAACAACCATTCTTGACTAAATCACATCAACCAGGGAGATGATCTCATTACAGTTTCAAATATACAGTATAGAATAAGGATTATTCTACCTTTAAGAAATGGGATTTATATCAAAACATGGCTTTTCTTAGGGGGCATACTTCCTTTCAAACCAGCACATTCCACCCTCTGGCCCCTAAAAAAGACATGTTTTCCCCATATACAAAATACATTAATTTCATAACAATATCAGAAATCCTTAAACCTTTCAGTAGCAATACAAATGAAGCAGAAAATTAGAGACAGTATAAAATCTCATCAAGTCAGTTACAGGCATGGTCTGTCCTAAGGCAAAATTCTCTCCATTTGCTCTGGACCTTTGAAAACACAAAACAAGTTATTTGCTGCCAACATACAAAGGAGGAACATTCATAGGATACATATACACATTTCCATAGGGAGGAAGGAACACAGGGGTCACCAGACCCATACAGTTTCGAAAACCTGCAGGGCAAAGTCCATTAGATTTCAAAGTCTGAGAGTCATTTATCCTCAGGGCTTTAGAAGGTGGCAGTCCCACCCTTTCCAAATGCCTACGCCTGCCTCTCTCTGAATGCAACCTTGGGGGATATTGGGGAGACCACCCTTTTCTAGGCTCCACCCTTGCTAAGCATCGGGGCTGCACCCAGGCTCTCTGACATCTCCGGGGCACATACTCAACCCCTCCATGTGTTGGCAGCCAGGCTCTCCCCAAACCCCAAGGAATGTGCTTCACCTTCTCCAAGGCCCGAGGCAGCATGACATTCCACGGCAACGAGGTGGAAGGCCCATCCTCTGCCTTTGGAGCAAACGCACCCTCTCCATGTGCTTGGGTGGGTCCACTCTCCTGGCCCGAGGCCTCTTGACTTCAGACCTAAGCCTCCATGGTTTTGCCTCTGAAGTTATTTTTCCTCCAATGTGTCCCTTCTCTGAACCTCTCAGTCCAGACCGGCAATGGCTTTGTTTATACAGGTCCCACAACACTCTCGTAGGCTTTCTATGTAAGTAGTGTTGGATCATGCCCATCAGACATAAGGAGTTTCCACAAATCTTTCCTGGATAACTCTGTGTCTAATCCTGACTTTCTCTGAAATGGCTGTGTGGTTCCACATTTGGCCAAGACCTCATGTGGGGCACTATTCTATTCTCTGGGGTCTCCCTTTCTGTAGGCCCAGAATTTTCTGGGACCTCAATTTCTGATTTCTTTGTACCCGAGAGTTCAGTTCTCAGCTTATCTCTTTCTTCTCACATTTCACTATAAGCTGTGAGGAGAAACCAGGCTGCGCTTTCCACATTTAACTTGGAGATCTGTTCTGCTAAATACCCAAGTTCATGGCTTTTACAATCTGCCTTCCAGCCAAAGCCAGTAGTCAATTTTGCCAGATTATCTGCCATTTTAAAACAAGGATTGCCTTCTTTTCAGTTTGCAATAACACATGCCTCATATCTGTCTAAGTCCTCATCAGAGTTATCTTTAGAGTCCACATTCCTACCAACAGTCTCTCCAAAGCATTCTAGGCCTTCTCTATCAAGCTTTTCACAACTCTTCCAAAATCATCCCCTTATCCATTTAAAAAGCCGTTCCAACATGTTTGGTATCTGCAAACCACAGCAGCACCCTACTCTCGGTACCAAAATCTGTTCTAGTTTGCTAGCTGCCAGAATGCAACACACCAGAGATGGATTGGCTTTTAATAAAAGGGGATTTATTTTGTTAGTTCTTCAGAGGAAAGGCAGCTAACTTCCCACTGAGGTTCTTTCTTACATGGAAGGCACAGGATGGTCTCTGCTGGCCTTCTCTCCAGGCCTGTGGGTTCCAACAACTTTCCCCTGGGTGACTTCTTTCTTCATCTCCAAAGGCCTGGGCTGAGCTGTGAGTGCTGAGATGAGGAATGCAGAGCTGCTTAGGCTGTGCTACCTTGCAGTCTCTCATTTAAGCACCAGCCAATTAAGTCAAACGTCACTCATTGCAGCAGACAGGCCTCCTAGATGACTGCAGATGTAATTAGCAACAGATGAGGTTCACGTACCATTGGCTTACATCCACAGCAACAAGACTAGGTATGCTCACCTGGCCAAGTTGACAACTGAATCTAACTAACACAGTACCCTATAAAAAAATTAACTCAAAATGGATCAAAGACCTAAACATTAGATATAAGATCATAAAACTTTTAGAAGAAAATGTAGGGAAAGGGAAATATCTTATAAATCATGTAATAGGAGGTGGTTTCCTAGACCTTACACCCAAAGTATGAGCATTGAAGAAAGAAATAAATAAATGGGAACTCCTCAAAATTAAACACTTTTGTGCATCAATGAACTTCGACAAGAAAGTAGAATGACAGTCTATACAATGGGAGACAATATTTGGAACTATATATCAGATAAAGGTCTAGTATCTAGAATATATAAAGAGAGTGTTTAACTCAACAACAAAAAGACAGACAACTCAATTACAAAATGGACAAAAGACATGAACAGATACTTCTCAGAAGAGGAAATACAAGTGGCCAAAAGGCACATGAAAAGATGCCCAACTTCCCTGGCTATTAGGGAAATGCAAATCAAAACCACAATGAGATATCATCTCATACCCACCAGAATGGCCATCAATAAACAGAAATTGACAAGTGTTGGAGAGGATGTGGAGAAAGAGGCACACTTACCCACTGTTGGTGGGAATGTCAAATGGTACAACCGCTGTGGAAGTCAGTTTGGCGGTTCCTAAGGAATCAAAGTATAGATTTGCCATATGACCTGGCAATATCATTGTTAGGTTTCTACTCAGAGGACATGAGAGCAAGGACACAAACAGACATTTTCACACCAATGTTTATAGCAGCATTATTTACAATTGCCAAAAAATGGAAACAGCATAAATGTCCATCAACAGATGAGAGGCTAAACAAGCTGTGATATATACATACAATGGAATATTTGCAGCTGTAAGACAGAATAAAGTTATGAAGTATATAACAACATGGATGGACTTTGAGGACATTATGCTGAGTGAGGTTAGCCAGAAACAAAATGACAAATACTGTATGGTCTCACTGATATGAACTGACATTAGTGAATGAACTTGGAAACTTCAGTTCGTAACAGAGACCATCAGGAGATAGAAATAGTATAAAGATTTGGTCATTGGAGCTAAAGGGATACAGATTGTGCAACAGGACTGATTGTAAAAATTCAGAAATGGAAAGCACAATACTACCTAACTGTAATAAAACAATGTTAGAACACTGAATGAATCTGAATGTGAGAAGGATAGAGGGAGGAGATCTGGGGGTGCAAATGAAATTGGAAGGAAAGATAGATGATAAATACTGAGCTGGTATAATCTAAGAATGCCAAGAGTGTATAATAATAGTGACTAAATGTACAAATTCAAAAATGTTTTTGTATGAGGAAGAAAAAAGGACTGTCAATACTGCAGGATGTTGCAAATAGATGGTAATTCATATTTTAATAACTTTAACTTATGTGTGAGACTAAAGCAAAAAATGTTTATTTGGTACTAAATAAATAAATAAATAAATATTCCCATAACCAGTGCCTATTCTGTTTAGTCCATGGATATACCCTTTT